>JALGBA010003203.1:0-79350 GCA_023970755.1 Azemiops feae | reverse complement strand
CTTGGAACTTACTGAGCAAATGAACTCTAGGATGAAAACTAAAGATGATATTCCAGAACTACAAACTGAACCCCAAACTTTAACCGATCAACTTATAGGCCAAGGAATAGCAGAGGAGGAACAGATCAACATTAAAGAGGCCTGTGATCAACATTATGTACAACATAATGAGATGGAGGAACCTTATCCACAACTTAACTATAAACTTATACTGGAAATTTTTTTTGAAGCTACTGACCAAGTGAACTCTAGAATGAAAGCCCTTGCCCCAAAACTTCAAACTGATTTCCAGACTCCAATTGACTTATTCCACAAGTCAAAAAACAACATAAGAGGAACAAATCAACACCAAAGAGGACACTACACAATCCTACGTACAATCCACTGAGAATTTTGATGACCATAGAGTGACTTTAATTGAAACACCTGTAACGTCAAAAGCAACAGGAATTGATCTGCAAATCCGAGCTATTGAGAACTGTGATAACTTGGATAACCAACCAGCAATCATAACACTGGACAAAATTGATTACGCTACTCAGATGACAGTGGAAGAAGGAGAAGTACGACCAGACTGAATTAATGATAAACATGTCTAACCAAACATTGAGATTCGATGATATAGAGGCTCTTTTATGGAAACCTGCCTGGCACAAAAAGAAACCCAGAGTCAGATTTAAAAATGGGATTTAAAACTTTACTTAATGGGTAAAAAAGGTTTTTTTAGAGATATTGACTGATTTAATACTAACTGAGATGAAAACTAAAGGCTTTTTAGAGATGGGGCGTTGTCTTACCTGAACGCCTTTTCTCAGCGTGATGAATGGAGAATCCACCAATGGGTTATCTTGGACCTCCTGCCCACGTAGACCAAAACAATCAAAGCTGCCACGCCTCTCTGGTTGAGGGCACGCCCCCAGTTTCGAAAGGGCGAAGCCAATGACTGTACGACGTGTTGGCTCCCAGACCCTAAACACTGGACCTGACTGCGTCCAAGGGATGGGTGTGGATTCTCCATTCATCACGCTGAGAAAAGGCGTTCAGGTAAGACAACGCCCCTTCTCCAGCGTGAAAGAATGGAGAATCCACCAATGGGACTTACCAAAGCCCTACTGTCCCCATGGGAGGGGAGCAGACTGGGCCAGTGTCCCTGCCGCCGGCACCACCTGTTGCAGTACCCTGCGGCCAAAGGATGCCTCCGCCAAGGCAAACTTATCAAGGCGATAATGGCGCACAAAAGGGGAAGGCGAGGACCATGTCACCGCCCTGCAAATGTCCTCAATGCTGGCCTGTGTGGCCCATGCTGCTGAGGTAGCAGCACTGCGAGTGGAATGGGCCGTCAAGTGACCTGGAACTGGTAAAGAAGATGTCTGATACGCTTCGGAAATACAGGCCCTAATCCACCTGCCAACGGTAGAAGAAGATACCTTCTTACCCATGGAGGCCGGATGGAAGGAAACAAAAAGGGCCTCAGATCTACGAAAGGACTCCGTCCGCTTGACGTAACAGCGCAACGCCCTGCGAACATCGAGAGTGTGCCATTGCCTTTCCAAAGTATGAGACGGATTAGGGCAAAAGTTCGGTAACACGATCTCCTGTGCCCTGTGGAAAATGGTGTTCACCTTAGGAAAAAATGAGGGGTCCAGGCGTAGGACCACTCTGTCCGTGTGAAAAACACACAGGTCCTCTCTGACAGAAAGGGCTGCAAGCTCCGAGATGCGCCTAGCCGAGGTAACTGCAACCAAGAAAGCAACCTTAAGAGACAAGGACCTAAGAGTGCAGGACCTAAGGGGTTCGAAAGGCGCCTGAGTAAGGGCCTGTAAGACCCGGGGCAACTCCCAAGTGGGATATCTATGTACTACCGGCGGTCTACTGTTGGTGACCCCTTTTAGAAAGGATCGTACCTTAGGGTGATGGGCCAGTGGCTCTAAGGTGTCACAGGTAAACACCGTGGCCAGAGCCGCGACCTGTCGGCAAATAGTGTTGGGCGCCAAGCCCTTATTAACACCCTCCAACAGATAGTCTAATATCCGTGGAATGGTTACCTCTGAGATAGCTAAGTGATTGCTGTCGCACTAACTGCAGAAATGTCTCCAAGTGGAGTCATAAATTCGATTGGTCGCCGGTCTCCGGGAGGCTTGAATCATAGAAATCACTCCCGAGGAATAAGATTCTTGGGCCAAGGCCCTGCGTTCAAGTGCCAGGTGGCTAACTGAAGCCACTGAGGCTCCAGGTGTTGTATGACTCCCTGCAATAGTCGTATCCGATCTGGAGGAATCCTCCACGGAGGGACCCTGGAGAGGCTCACGAGGTCGGCAAACCACGGTCGTCTCGGCCAGTGCGGGGCAATGAATATGACCTCTGCCTGTTCCTGCAATACCTTCCTGATAACTGCTGGGATCAGAGGGAGAGGTGGGAAGACATACAGTAGTCCCCCTGGCCAAGGGCTGCGAAGAGCGTCCGTCCTCTCCGCCCCCGGAGAGGGGAACCTGGAAAAGAACCTTTGAAGTTGGGAGTTCGCCGGAGAGGCAAATAAGTCTAGGACCGGCAACCCGAACCTTTCCGATATCTCCCTGAAGAGATCCGGATGTAGGCTCCATTCCGAATGGTCCACTGTTGCCCGGCTTAAAAAATCCGCCTGACGGTTTGCCTCCCCTGAGATGTGTTCGGCTTTCAGGGAGAGGAGATTGCTTTCTGCCCAAGACCCCAATAACATGGCCTCGGCCATGAGAGATCGGGATCGGGTACCGCCCTGACGGTTCACATGGGCCTTTGCCGCCACGTTGTCCGTGAGGACCAGCACGTGCTGCCCCGTCACCTGGTTGCAGAAGTGGCGAAGGGCCAGATGAATGGCTCTCAGTTCCAGCCAGTTGATATTGTGTGCCAGATCTGCTCTGGACCACCGACCCTGAGCCAACTGAGATTGGAAATGGGCCCCCCAACCAAACAGACTGGCGTCTGTGGTCAATGTCAGCCTGCTGGGCTCCTTGAATAGTGACCCTTTTGCCACCTCTGGGGAGGCCCACCACAGAAGGGATCTTAGGGTCTGAAGGGGGACCCGTACCCTTTGGTTGGAAGAGCTTGTGCCCAGTTTTTGGAATGGGAGCAAGAACCATTGAAGGTGTCTGGAGTGTAGTCTGGCCCAAGGCACTATCTCTAGGCAAGATATCATCTTTCCCAGTAACTGGGAGAGGACAGCCAGTGTTGCTACACGCTCCCTGCGGATCTTGAGAACCATGTCTCGAATGTCGTCTTGCCTGTCTCGAGATAGATAGACCCGGCAAAGGTCTGTGTCTATTATCGCGCCCAAGTGTAGTAGGCGTGTTGCGGGAGTCAATTGACTCTTGTGAAAGTTGACTGAGAAACCGTGACCCTGGAGGGTCCTTATGGTGAGGGCCAGTTCCGCCTGGGCGGCCAGAGCGGAGGACGACTGGATGACAATGTCGTCCAGGTAACATTGGACGCGCAACGGTACTAGTCGTAGGTGTGCGGCAAGTACCGCCAGGATCTTGGTGAAGACCCTGGGAGCTGAGGATAGGCCGAAGGGGAGGGCCCTGTACTGGTAATGATTGTTGGAATAACAAAACCGGAGATATTGCCGATGGTTTGGATGAATAGGGATGTGAAGGTACGCCTCTGTAAGGTCTATGAATGTCAGAAAGTCCCCCCGTCTTACGCTTGCCAAGATGGACCGAAGCGTCTGCATCTTGAACTTTCGGTACGACAGGTGAGAGTTCAGGCCCTTGAGGTCTAGTATCACCCTCCATCCCCCTGAGGCTTTTGGAACCACGAATAGGATGGAGTAAAAACCCTGTTTCAGCTGATCGACTGGAACCCGTTCTATGGCTCGTATGTGTAACAGATGCCGGATGGCCTCCCCCAGGAGGGTCTTCCTGACTGGATTCCTGGGGAGGGGACAGGAAACAAAGCGCCGGGGTGGCCTGGCCACGAACTCCAGAGACAGCCCGTCTCTGATGGTGCTTAGCACCCAAGAGTCCGTGGTGGTGGTCTCCCATTGGTGGAGAAAGTAAGTTAGTCTGCCACCTATGGGAGCTTCCCTCCCCGAGTCACCTGGATCTACGGAAGGGACGGCCGCCCCTGCCTCGAAAGGGTCTCTTACCCTGAGCCTGCTGTCTGTATCTGTCCCTGTACCCGGACCGGTCAAAAGAACGGTCCGGGCCTGCGGGAAATGGCCGGGTGACCTGTGCTGAGGCCGAATCTGATCCCGTCCGAAAGGGCTGTCGACGGGTGTACGGGGAGAAACGACGGCCCGGTCTCCTGGAAAGGTGATAGAGAACCCTTCGTTTCTCCTTGTTTTCGACTAAGTAGGGGGTCAGGACCTCCCCAAAGAGGCGGTACGGGGCGGAAGCTACGCGCCATTTGTGTCTAGTCTCAGCCTTCCAATTTCTAAGCCATAGAAGCCTGCGTGCGGAGACATTGGATGCGATGGCCCGGGCAGAAAATCTTGCCGCCTGCAAGGACACGTCCGCCATGTACTGTGATGCGGCCATGAGCTTTGTCAAGTCCTGGTGGACTCTTACCTCTTCCGGGGGAATTCTAGCCTGCAATTGGCGGAGCCACATAAGAGAGACCCTGGCGAAGAATGAGGCTGAGGTAGAAGCTCTTATTGACCAAGCTGAAGCTTGGTGTGTCCTGCAGAAAGAAGCCTCGGATTTTTTATCCTCGGGCTTCAACGCCTCCGCCATATCTCCAGGTACCCTAGAATCAGAATATAAGGGTAGTAAGGATTCATCAACCTCAGGCACCTCCAGGGCCTCATTCAGAACTGGTTCCGTGTCAAGCAGCCTGCGGTCTATTCCCCCAGTAGAGGGGGGAGCACCTGGGGCCTCCCATTGACCCCTAATGGATTTTAAAAACATGGGGGGACAAGGTATATGTTTGTGTAACACCACCGGTTCTAAAAACAGCGGATCCGTGTCTTGGCCAGGGAGCTGTTCAGGCACCTGTTCAGGTACCGAAGGCTGAGCCGAGTGTATCCTACCGGTCGCACAGGCCTTGCGGAGCAGAGACGGAAATAGCGAGGGATTAAACAGTCCTATTAGAGGGGGAGGTTCCTGAGTAGGCTCATCGTCCGACCACTCTCCCTCCGCCTGACTGTGCTCCGCGTATTCCGAGCCCCCGCTGGCAAAGGAATGAGGAGGAGAATCAGAAATTGGGTACTGTAGGGCACCTGACCCCGCTGGGTCAGGCAATGGCCTAGGAATTATGGGAGCGGGAGTCTCGAGGACGCCTCATGGGCGCCATGGCTTGGGCAACTGCCTGAGAAACCAACTCTTGCAGATGAGCTTTGAAGGACGGATCCTCCAGCTCACGAAGCCCCGCTGCTGTGGGGGTAAAGGTGGCAGTTGGAGCCTGGCCCACCAGGGGTGATCCCTCAAGGGGCCGTAGCCCCGCTGCAGTTGGTGTAAATGTGGCTTCTGGAGCCTTAGGGTCCTGAAGTCCCTGTTCCTCTTCAAAGAGGGAAAGGAGTTCCTGATAAGGACCAGTTGAAGGAGCCCCTTCTGAATCCCGCTCTGGTGACCATGGGGCCTGAGGCTCAGGTTGAGGGCCACAAGGGAGTGCCACCATTGTGGTAGGGGGCGGCTTAACCGTCTCCCCTACAGCCAGTTTTTGCGCTCGTGAGAACTGTCTCTCCAGGGCACGATGCCTACGATTGGCCTGTTTATCGGCCGCCTTGGAGGCTGCTTTCTTTGAGCCGGCCTTGGTCTTGGCCTTGATTTTTGCGGCTGCCTCCTGACTAGAGGACTTACGCTTTCCGTGCCCACTGGAGGTGGAAGCCTGTGGCTCGGTGTTGTCTGCCATTGTAAAGCGAGAGTCTTTCAGTGGGGTGCTGAAGCGTCTCGGTCTGCAAGAGATGCGGCTGTTCCCCACCTGAGTGGGACTTGCCTCCATGTGGATCAGTGATGGTCCGGCCCACCGGCAAGCACGGACTCACACTTAGCGACGGCTGTCGCGGGTCACCAGCGATGATGAGACTGAGCGTGAGACCTACTTTGAGGCCAATTTCGCGCTTAGTGACGGGATCAACACGTGTCTCACTTAGTGACGGCAAGCTCAGTATTGACCGTTCACTAGATGCAGACTCTGGCAGCAGGCTATGACTGGCAATGCCCAATGACTGTAATTGTGTGCCTTGGATATACAATACAGGGGACCCCTATGTCCCTGGAAATAAGGCCCCAACTGGCAGTGATGAAAGGCCTGATTAGTGAAAGGGACAATAATAATAAAACTAAAGAAGGTGTGGCCTTTGAGTCCCTGTTTGAGTGAACTAAGATGGCCGCCAAGGGAAAACGAAAGTAGGCTGATCGGCCTCCTTTTAATTAGGAGCAGGCCGGCCTGAGGGCTGGAGAGGTGAAACCTCTGGAGAGGTTGGAAACCAATTAGGTCTGTGCTCCATGCGGCGCCAAAAAACGGAGGCCGCAACGCTCGGCGGAAATTTGGGCACCCTGGGACAGCTGGAGAGTAGGGAGCACCCCCCTCTCCTCAACAGCTCTCCCAAATCAAGCCAGCACCTCACAGGCTCAGAATTAGGCCGCCGATCGAGTCGCGGTGGCCAAAATGGCGGCCGCGATGATCGGCCGAGAAATCCAGGGGCCCAAGCAGTCCGAAGAGGGAGGGGAACACACTCCCACCCCCAGGGGACACCCCCCAGAGAAGCCAAGAAGGCAAGAAGAACCAGAAAGTAAAGGAAATCCGATGGGGATCGGATCGCCTCGCGGCGCCCAAACGGCAGCCGCGATGATCAGCTGTGGGGGGGGGACACAAATTCAAGAAAAATACACTCACAACAAATAAGACTTAATTTCCCCTTCTAGAACAGCGCTGATCCCAGCGCTGGCCAAAGGAGAAACAGAAAAATAATGAAAGAATCCACCAATGGTATAGATATAACTAAACCTGATTCTCAAAATGCTGGGAGCCAAAACTACCACGTCTGTCTGGGCTGAAGACCAAAACGAAACTGGGGGCGTGCCCTCAACCAGAGAGGCGTGGCAGCTTTGATTGTTTTGGTCTACGTGGGCAGGAGGTCCAAGATAACCCATTGGTGGATTCTCCATTCTTTCACGCTGGAGAAATGGACTGATTTAATGTTTAGGATTTAGATCTATAACTGAGATGAAAATTATTGGTTATAGTTTGGAATTGTAATATGAAAAAGGTTTTAAATGAGGAGCTATTAGGATAAGAAATAGAATATATACGTGAAATAGTGTAAGAATGTATTTTTTGGAATAATATGTTTATTTTAGGTATGATAATTATCTTGTAATGGAATGAGAACAAGGAAATGGATTGTGACAATGGAAGACATGGTATTAATAAATGAGGACTTATCTGAATAAGAAATAGAATACATTTGGGAAATGTAAGAATGTAATTGTTGAAATAAGATGCTTATTTTAGACATAATTATTATGTTATGAAATGAGGGGAATTAGGGATACCCAAAGTGTAAACAATATGCTTATTTAAGGCTAAATTGGAATATGGTAATTGGAATTTAGTAAAGCTTAAAAACAGGATTTGGATTTATATAGGTAAAATGTTATTGATAAATCTTATTGATTTTTATTCAGAAATGTATTAATTTGAATATGTTATATTAATTGAGGGAAATAGAGAGGGAATCTTTAAGAAGTTAACCTGAGTTATATATATATGACTTTGTTTTTGGATAATCCCGAAAAGGTTTCAGCAGGCTACAATGGAACACAGGGTGGACTTTCCCTAGGAGTCTCGGGAGCTTTAATTCTACTGTGACTGGGTTAATGATCCTTACGATGGGGAAGGGACCTAGGTACTTCGGTCCTAACTTCTTACTAGGCAACTTAAGTCGTAAATATTTTGTGGATAAACTTTTTCCCCAACTTGGAATGATCTCTGGGGAGCCCTCTTTTTATCTGCTTGCTTTTTATACGTCTCAAAAGCATTTTTCAGAGCGATTTTCGTGCTTTTCCATACCTCCTCCCACCCCCTCACCCACTGGTCAAGTGTTTGGGAAGTAGAAGGTGCCTGAGGATATTCGGGTATCGGGTTCAACTCTTTTCCTGTGGCAACTTTAAAAGGCGTAAAACCGGTGCTGCTATGGACAGAGTTATTGTAAGCCACCTCTGCGAAAGGGAGGAGGTCAGTCCAGTTCGTTTGCTGATAGTCCACATAGCATCTGAGATACTGCTCCACCACTGAGTTTGCCGATTCAGCCGCCCCATTCGTAGATGGGTGAAAAGCCGACGACAGTCCTTGTGACGAGCCAATTAACGTGAGAAAACTCCTCCAGAACCTGGCCGTAAACTGCACCCCCCAGTCTGAGATTCGTTTTGGCGCGCCGTGCAGTCTGTAGATATGCTTCAAAAACATCTTGGTTAGTTGTTGGGCCGACGGGAGTCCTTTGCAGGCGATGAAATGAGCCTGCTTTGAAAATAGATCTATCACAGTCCAAATCACCGTATTCCCCCTACTTTCAGGTAGTTCCACTATAAAATCCATAGCAATTTCTTCCCATGGTTGGGAAGGGTCCGCCACTGGTTTTAATAGTCCAGGGGTTTTTCCCGGAATCCTTTTCATGGTGGCACACACAACACAGCTCTTGACATAGTTCTCTACGTCCCATTTCAAACCCGGCCACCAAAATTATCGATGAACCAGATGCAGTGTTTTTAAATATCCAAAGTGTCCAGCTTGTTTCACATCGTGACCGTGCTGGAGAGCGTTGAGGCGGAGGGTTTCAGGCAAATACAATGTCAAGGATCCGACTAATGAAACACTTCAAAGAACTTCCAGGCATTGTTTATCCTAAAAAGTCTTTATTCATGTAACAAAATGGCACGGCATGAATGGGATGCCAAGATCTGAATTCTCCTCCCCTGAGAACATATTTTGCTAGCATATTTCCCTCCCTTAATTTGCTGTCATAAATCACGTTCTCCAATCAGTTTGAAGGGCAAAGGTTGCCTTCCGTTTCTGTGCGTTTCTGTGCGCGGGCTGCTTCTTAAAGTAAACCCCACACACATTCTTTCTCTTCCCCTCCCAGCATCATTTAAGTTAACTCTAAGAATACCACACCTCTGCATATTTTGTCAAGGCAAGAACATCCAAAGTTAGCAGCATTGACATCCGGCCCCCCTTACAAAAGGACAGATCCTGTAATGTAAACAAAAGCATATGTTAGGGGCTACTTTTCGGTTTGTTGGGGTGTTTTGCATGAAACCTTTTGATGAGTCTGTCAGCTTTTACCTCGCTGGATTTCACCCAGGTGGCTTCAGAGAACGGGTATCCCTTCCATTGTACTAGGTACTGCAATATTCCCTTCAACAAGCTGCAGTGGAAGACAGGGTGAATTCTCCCTAAAAGTCTAGGGCATGGGTCGGCCACCCGAAATGTCGAATGAGCCGCACGGACCCGTTTGGCCTAAAAAAAAAACCCCTGGGAGCCGCACCCGTTCGCGCATGTGCGCGCGCCCGCGCACCCGCACATGCGCGCGGCCCCGTTCGCGCATGCGTGCGCACCCGCCCGTTCGCGCATGCGTGCACACCCGTTCACGCATGCGCACCCGTTCACGCATGCGCACCCGTTCGCGCACGCGTGCGCGCACCCGCTCGCGCATGCGCACCCCCGCACGCGCACCCGCCGCGCGCCCGCGCATGCGCTCCCCAAAATGGCGGAGGAGGCTCCGGAGACGCAGGTAATGCCTCAAAGAGCCGCATGCGGCTCTGGAGCCGCGGGTTGCCGACCCGTGGTCTAGGGAGTTTTAGTTCTACGGTGACCGGATTGATGATCCTTACGATAGGAAAAGGCCCCAAGAATTTCGGTCCTAACTTCTTACTGGGTAATTTGAGGCGTAAATATTTAGTCGACAGATAAATCTTTTCCCCGACTTGGAATGTTCTTTGGGGAGCCCTCTTTTTATCAGCCTGCTTTTTATAGGTTTCAAAAGTCTTTTTTAAAGCAGTTTTTGTGTTTCTCCAAACTTCTTCCCATCCCTTCACCCATTGGTCAAGTGTATGGGAAGCGGATGGCACCTGAGGGTATTCAGGTATTGGACCGAAATCTTTCCCTGTGGCTACTCTGAAAGGCGTGTAGCCATTGCTGCTGCGAACAGAATTATTGTACGCCACCTCTGCGAAAGGGAGGTCAGTCCAGTTTGTCTGTTGGTAGGAAACGTAGCATCTGAGATATTGCTCCACCATTTTGTTAGCAGATTCTGCAGCCCCATTGGTGGCCGGATGAAAAGCAGATAAGCCTTGAGATGATCTAATTAATTTAAGAAAACTCCTACAAAACTTTGCTGTGAACTGCACCCCCCCCAAAATTATTCGCTTAGGGGCACCATGCAGTCGGTAGATATGTTTCAGGAACAATTTGGTAAGTTGTTGGGCAGATGGGAGTCCTTTGCAGGGAATGAAATGAGCCTGCTTCGAGAACAGGTCTATCACAGTCCAGATGACAGTATTTCCTCTACTTTCAGGTAGGTCTACTATAAAGTCCATAGCTATTTCTTCCCATGGTTGAGAGGGGTCAGCCACTGGTTGCAGTATCCCAGGGGTTTTCCCTGGGATTCTTTTCATTGTGGCACATACATTACAACACTTTACATAGTTTTCCACGTACCGTTTCAGCCCCGGCCACCAAAATTGCCAGCGGATGTGTTTGAGAGCATTAAGACGGAGGGTTTCAGGCAAATATAGTTTCCCCCCTTTGTAAGCCAAGCCATCCCTGCATGTTAGGGAGGTTTGATTGTCTTTGAACCATTGATCGGTGAGGAGCTCTTGTTTTATTTTCCTTACCCCAGGGTCATCAGGATTAGGCACTCTGTGAGGTGTGAGTTGAGCGGCAGTTTGTGGACTGGAGATAATTGCCTCATTAACCTCTTCGCTTTCACTTTTGTACTGGGGCAATCTCGATAGCGCATCAGCTAGGAAGTTTTTTCCTCCCGGTATGTACTTTAGAGTGAAGTTGAAACGGTTAAAGTACTGTGCCCACCATACTTGCTTTGGGGACAATTTGCGGGGAGTTTTCAGTGCCTCTAGGTTTTTGTGATCTGTCCATACTTCAAAAGGCACCTTGCTCCCTTCTAGATAGTGTGGCCAGTTTAATAGCCCCCACCTAATTGCGAAGGCCTCTTTCTCCCAGATTGCCCATCTCCACTCGCTTTCAGTAAATTTTTTAGAGGTGTAGGCGCAGGGTTGCAGGACCCCACTTTTGTTCTTTTGCAGTAATACAGCTCCAACTGCTACATCGCTGGACGCAATCACATCGACCATGGCGCCTGGGTCTGGGTAGAGATAGGCCCAGCGGTTCAAATGAGAGCGCACTTGATTGTGGAAGAAAAATAGCTTTTCTGGGTCCCCATCGAAGGTT
The DNA here is from genome assembly GCA_023970755.1 of Azemiops feae. Classification (NCBI taxonomy): domain Eukaryota; kingdom Metazoa; phylum Chordata; class Lepidosauria; order Squamata; family Viperidae; genus Azemiops; species Azemiops feae. Next base: position 67,968 of record JALGBA010003203.1, on the reverse strand, counting down.
GCTCTGAAAGGTGGTGCAATTATAGGCTGTTGGGGCCCCCACTGTGGCTGTTGCTGCTGGCCCCATCCTGGCTGCTGATTTATGCCCAGGGGTTGCACGTTCAGGGGCTGTGGCCACGCCCCCTGCTGCTGTAGGCCCCTCAGCGGTTGCTGTACGTTCGGGGGCGGTGACCAATCTCCTTGCTGTGGTCGTTCTCCCATCAGCTGCTGATCTCCTGGCTTCTGCACCACCCCAAGCTGTTGCAAGGCCTCTATTAGCTGTGGCAAGCTCAGAGGTTGCTGACCATTCACGTGCGGGGGTTCCCAAACCTCCCATTGCTGCAGGGACCCCAGGCTGGGGTTCTCTCTGTCTGTGGGGCTGGAGGGCCTGGCAGGGGACTCCTGGGGCTGGAGGGCTGTCTGGTCTGCAGACAGGATTTTCCACTCACCCAAATTCTCAGTGGCAGGTGACCTGGTAGCTCTCCACCCTTCTGCTTTTGAAGTCTTTGAGGGTGGCAAAGCAGTCTCGAAGCGTCTGGACTCTCCGCTGGGTTGGGTCCAGCCTAAGGACCAGATAAGCTCTCCTAGCTGCGTGGGTTCTGCTTTTATCTGCCAAAACTCATCTTCCCACAGCATGCTGTCTGTTGCTTCCCCCTCTGGGGTATCAGCAGCTGCCGGGTTATCGCCTTCAAGCAGATTCCCTCTTCCCATAATGAAATTTCCTCCTGAATCTTTGCCAGCTTCTCTCATGACTAGAGACAGCGGCTGGAGTTCAGGACCCCAGGTAATTTGAAATGAATATAGATCTTGGCAAGATGTCAAGGTTCTGACTAATGAAACACTTCAAAGAACTTCCAGGCATTGTTTATCCTAAAAAGTCTTTATTCATGTAACAAAATGTCAGCACGGCATGAATGGGATGCCAAGATCTGAATTCTCCTCCCATGAGAACATATTTTGCTAGCATATTTTCCTCCCTTAATTTGCTGTCATAAATCACGTTCTCCAATCAGTTTGAAGGGCAAAGGTTGCCTTCCGTTTCTATGCGTTTCTGTGTGTGGGCTGCTTCTTAAAGTAAACCCCACACACATTCTTTCTGTTCCCCTCCCAGCATCATTTAAGTTAACTCTAAGAATACCACACAGCTCTGCATATTTTGTCAAGGCAAGAACAACCAAAGTTAGCAGCATTGACATACAACGTCCCCCCTTTGTAAGCCAAACCCTCCCTGCATGTTAAGGAGGTTTGATTGTCCTTGAACCATCGATCGTTGAGGAGTTCCTGTTTTAATTTCCTCGCCCCAGGGTCATCGGGGTTCGGGACTTTCGAAGATGGGGCTCTCCGTGGCGTTAGTTGAGAAGCAGCTTGCTGTGTAGACATAATTGCTTCATTAATCTCTTCATGCTGGCTTTTGTATTGAGGTAATCTGGATAAACCGTCAGCTAAAAAGTCCCCCCCCCCAGTATGTACTTCAGGGTGAAGTTAAATCGGTTAAAGTATTGCGCCCACCGTACTTGTTTCTGGGATAGCTTGCGGGGAGTTTTCAGTGCCTCTAGGTTTTTGTGATCAGTCCATACCTCGAAAGGCACCTTGCTCCCTTCTAGATAGTATCGCCAGTTTAATAGTGCCCAACGAATTGTGAAGGCTTCCTTCTCCCACACTGCCCACCTTCTCTCGCAATTGGTGAACTTTTTTGAGGTGTAGGCACAGGGCTGTAGGACTCCATCAAGGTTCTTTTGCAATAGTACAGCTCCGACGGCCACGTCACTGGCATCGGCTTGAATCACAAAGGGTTTCCCCGGACAAGGATGCTTTAGGACTTGTTCGACCGCAAATAGTCTTTTCAAATTCTCAAAAGCAGTTTGACAGTCCATAGTCCATGCTAGCGGCTGGCCCGGTCGCGGCTTCCCCCCCCCCTTTGCCTGTTTTCAATAAGTCCGTGAGGGGTAAAGCAATTTCGGCAAAGGAGGGGATGAACTGTCGGTAAAAGTTGGCGAATCCCAGAAAGCTCTGAAGCTGTTTGCGAGTCTTTGGGGGTTGCCATTTGATTACGGTTTTCACTTTAGCAGGGTCCATTTCAAGGCCCTCACTGGAAATTCTGTAGCCAAGATAATCTAGTCAGGTCTGATGGAACTCACACTTTGATAGTTTGACATATAGTTTGGCATTCAACAACTTCTTTAACACTTCTCACACTAGTTTTACGTGGTCAGCCTTATTCGTACTGTATATCAGGATATCATCAAGATACACGAAAACTCCTTTGTATAAATGATCATGCAGTACCTGGTTGATCAGCTGCATGAAGACAGCTGGAGCCCCCTGTAGTCCAAACGGCATGACTTTAAATTGATAGCTTCCCATGGGACAGTTAAAAGCAGTTTTCCATTCATCTCCTTCTCTTATTCTTACTCGGTAATATGCCTCTCAGGTCCAACTTAGTGAAGACATTCCCCTTCACCAGGTGGGTTAATAAGTCCTTCAGGAGGGGAAGGGGGTATTTGTTCTCTACGCTCGCAGCGTTTAACCCTTTATAGTCTACTCAGAGACGAAGCGACCCATCTTTTTTCTCTTTTAAATAACACAGGAGCTCCCACCTGAGATTTGGCCCGTTCAATAAATCCTCTTGCTAGGTTCTTGTTCACATACTGCTGCAGTTCATCCATTTTGAGGGGGGTCATGGCGTACATACTCGGCCGTGGGAGTTTAGCTCCCGGTAACAGTTCAATGGTGCAATCATTGGGCCGGTGGGGAGGCAGGGTGTTGCATTCTTTCTCACTAAACACCTCCGCTAGATCCCGGTATTTGCTGGGGATGAGTGGCTCACCTGGTGGAGACAGTGTGGCTATCTTTGCTAACTCGGTGGACGGCCTAAACTCTCCAGTAACGTCGGCCGAATTAAGTGGGGGCTTGGGCCCTATAGATAATCTCACAGTCCTCATCCCCTTTTCCCACCAAATAAACGGTTTCCATTTGTCCAACCAGGCTAGCCCTAGAATCACTGCCTCAGTCATCTTCGGAGGCACCATGAAGCGAATGAACTCCCAATGTTCACCTATTTCTAAGTGTACTGGTTCTGTCAATTGTGTGACCAAAGTTCCTCCCATTAAAGAGCCATCGGCTTGCTCAAATCTCACGGGTTTGGAGAGCAACCTTGCTCGTATACCCAGTTTAAGGGCAAGTGGCAAGCTAATAACGCACCGGGAGCACCCCGAGTCCGCTAGCACTTTCAAATCTACTCGTGCACCCGTCTTGGGGACTATGAGTTTGGCTGTGAGAGAAAAAGGTGGAACGGGTCAACTCACCATCGGGCCGTTTTCCCCCTCGTCGCTGTCATAGGAGGGCAGAGCGGTGGCAGGTCCAGCTTGGGCCTCGGCGCTCTCCTGCGTGGGTGACGTAACCTGGGCGACGGGTTCTTGCGTGATCCAGTTTGACTTCTCTTTCGCCGGCTGCTGGACTGGTTTCTTCCTCGCCGGTGGTCCCGATCTGCTCTGCTGTTGGGTGTATGGGACCGGGCAGCTCGCCACTCTATGTCCTTGTTGCCCACATCTGAAGCATTTGATTGGTGGACCGGCAGGTGGTCTGGGGGGCTCCGCGGCTGTGATGGCTGGAGGCTTACGGGGGGGGGGTTGTCTGGTCTGTTCTGGTTTCTGCCCGGCTTCCTGAGGTGGTGGCTTCTTATAATGAGCCAGCTCGACATCCAATCTTACTGCCGCCTGATACCACTCCTGCAATAGGTTAGGGACAGCTCGATAGACGCAGGCCTGGGAAAGGTGATCGTCTAGCCCCTCCTTGAAGTGGTGCATTAGGGACTGTTCAGGCCACCTTTCTATTCGACCTGCTACCTTACGAAATTCTTGTACGTATTCCAGAGCAGGTCTGCCGTCTTGTTTTATCTTATGTATTTGTTTCTCCGCTTTGAGGGCTATGGATGGGTCCTCGAACCTGGTTCTTAATCCAAGGAGGAAGAGATGGAGGTTCCCTAACTCAGGTGCTTGTTCGTTGTACAAATTGTTTAGCCATTCAGACGCTTCCCCTTCCAAATTGGCCGCGACCACATTGAACGTAGCAGCTGGATTCGGGTAGAAATTGGCATTGCTATTCATGTGGGAACGTACTTGATTGAGGAAGATCATCTTCTCCGGGTCACCGTCAAATGTTGCTCTAAGGGGTGGCGCCATCATGGGTTGCTGCCCCCCCCAGTGTGGCTGCATTCCCAGCGGTTGCTGGCCTCCCTGCTGTGGCTGTTGCACCCCCAGTGGATGCCGAGCTCCCAATGGTGGCATCCCCAGTTGCTGCAGGTCCCCCAGCGGTTGCTGCACATTCAGGGGCTGTTGCCACCCCCACTGCTGATGCACTCCCAACGGCTGCTGACCTCCTGGTGGCGACGGCTGTGGCATCCCCAGTTGCTGCAAGCCTCCCAGCGGTCCCGACGACGGTTGATGTGGCATCCCCAGCTGCTGCAGGCCCCCCAGATTCAGAGGTTGCTGCCAGCCCCACTTGCTGTGCTCCCACCTGTAGCTGGCCTCCTGTCGGTGGCTGCGGCTTCCCTAGTTGATGCAGGCCTCCCAGCGGTTGTTGCACATTCAGGGGCTGGTACCAACCCCACTGCTGTGGCGCTCGCCCCTGTGGCTGACCTCCCAGCGGCGGTGGCCGCGGTATCCCCAATTGTTTCAGGGGGCCCAACAGCTACGGCGCTCTCACCTGTTGCTGCCCGGCCAACAGCTCCCGCAGCTGCTGCATTAAATCATGTTGAACGCTCACATCCGAGTCTTCCCCCTGCGTAGGCTTCGGGCTTGGGTGGTGCCGACGGTGAAGCTCTGGGCTATGTGACCGATGGTAGCGATGGTCAGGGCTTTCACGGTACCTGTGGCGATCTGTGTTTCTAGAGGAGCGACGACGTCTCAGGCCTTCGTGTTCAGAGTGGCGGCCGGGACTGTCCCTCCTTGCAGGACTGGAGGTTAATGTTGGTGGCTTCGAAGACGGGGAAGCCGCTTGTACTCCATAGGCGGGACTGGGGCTTCTTTTAGGCACGGATTGGCCTCTGCTCCACCGATCATTGTGATCACTTGCATGGGAAGAGTGAGAGGGTTGCTCCCCACTCTTCATCTCTAGCCCCTTGAACCTCTCCACCAACTTCTCCACCGATTGGCTACGGGCTGCGGACAGGTACTTCCACTCTCCGGAGCCCTCAGTAGTCGTCGATTTCCTGATTCTCCAGCGGCCCGGGGAACGCGATTCTCGAGAGGTTCCCTCTTGCAAATCAACTTCGGTCGCTTTCGAAGAACTTGCTTTCGGCAGGGTCGTCTCGAGGGGCTTGGAGTCTCCACTGAGCAGGGTCCACTCCAATGACCATGTCAGCTCCCGCATTTTGGGTCTCGCCCCCAGCTGTAATGCCTGAGAAGATTCCTTCTCCACCGGTGCGCTGGCTTGCTCTCCCTCTGCTGAGGCTGCAGCCATGGCCGGGGTGCTGGATCCAGGCACTTCTTCCTTCTCCATGTTGAGATCTTCCCCGAGTATTAGTCAGTCTATCCCTCGACTTAGGGACGGTGACTGGAGCTCAGGACCCCAAGGCGGTTAAGGTAGAAAATGGTAGTTTTGGGGTTAATGTCATGGTTCCGACAGATGAAACCCATCAAAAGAACTTCGAGGCAAAATTCTTCGTTAAAGAACATTTATTCAGGAAACAAAGTATCGGCACTACATAGTTGAACCCAAAAACTAAATTCCCTTCCCCCGGATACAAAGTAACAAAGTACAATTCCCACCCCCAATAAACTGTCATAAAACACATTCCCCAATTAGCTTCAAGCGCGGGCTTTCTCCTCAGCTCCTCAGCCCGCCAAAACGTTATCAGCTCGTCCTTGAGTTCCCACAGCAGCGTTATTATTATGGCTAGCTGAGCTTACATCCCAATCCCCCCCCCGCTGCACCTGATTTCTAAAAGCAAGAAAAAGCATGTTAAAGGAATAGAGAAAATGGCTGCATTTTCATCAGTTGTGAGAGCAGGAACATCCAATGTTAGCAACGTTGACATCTTGCTTCAGTGAATTATATGGTTTCCAAAAAGTACTGCCTGTGAGACTAGCTAATTACCACAGCTCTGTAGCATGCTACTAGCAAGTCTGAGACTAAGTCTCATAAATACTTCAAAATGGATGGCTCTCTGTATTAACAGGTATTAGGGACTGTACCAGAGAAGCAGTCTGTACATGTTCTACAGCCACTCCTCATTTAGCGACTGTTTGTAAATACAATGTTGCTTAAAAAATAAAATCATTTTCCAGCCAATGCATGCATTTAAGACCAAATTGCATGTGCCTGATAACAAAAGCCTTCATTGTGCAAGTGTAGAAGGACAGGCAGAGCCTGAGGGTCAAGAGAGAAATCAGCCTGGAGTCGTTATGTTCCCACAAGTGGTCCAAATCCAGCCCCTCTTGAATTCCATTAAGTCTTATCTAGTGCCAGTGTAGTGCTGACCATTAGTTGACTAGATTGTTGTGTATAAGCATTCCAGCTTAACTGGAACTTAATCACGCCTGACAGAAACTGATTAAGGTCTGGTCAGTTTCAGGCAGCAACAGGAGGGGCCAAAAGGTTCTAATCAACTAATTAAGGTCTCAGAGCTGAGCTTGTTAACCTGCACTGTGGAGAAAAGCAGCTCATGAATAACTTGGTAAACAATCTCTATTGTTAAACAATCTCTTCACCCTGCAGGAGGGCAAAAAAAAAGGGGGGGAAGGGTCAGGCACAGGACATGGTACAAGAGAACTTGTACTATGCATCTAAATCAGATGCAGCAACCAGCGATCCTGGCAGCATCTCTCTTTCTCAGTCATGTGTTCACTTAGCAATCATTTTGCTTCCAATTTAAGGAATTGATTCCATTGCCGAGCATGGAGAGGGTGTAATCACTAATCCGAGTACAGAGACTGTTACTTTGTTCCAATGTTCCTGTCATCAAAAGGCCCTATGGTACACAAGTTCTGGGACCCAACAGTTATTCCCTCTACTGAAGCAAGAGCTTGGTACCTAATTTTAATACCTAACGTAGTCCATATCTGCAAAAACTGGCAACTTGTAAACTTGAAAGAGAAGTGTATTTGTCAGAACCCATATATTATTAAGGGGAACTCTTTTCTATTTCTTTTTACTTCATTACTCTGGGTTCTATCATACTCCTGAAGGGGAGGGGGGAAGACGCTGCGGGCTGTCTCTTTGTTTCTCTCTATCGCTACAATGTATCCCTTTCGCTGTTCTGCATATTTGCTCTTTGAACTGTCTCTCCCTTGATGTTACATTGGGGTGAGAAAGGAATGTGCCTCCGGCCATCTGGCTTATCTCCCGTTTTGGAAGGGAAGGTGTGAAGACCCAACAACATTGCTGCGAGCCTGGGAAAGACCGGTGTTATCAGCTCTTTCCCACAGCGGACTTAACATCTGAGGATTGGCCCATTCAAACTGACCGGATGAACTATTGGGGTGGGGTTTACTTGGGACTCTTTTAACCTATTGATCTGAGCGGGAAACCCTCAGATCCTGCTGCCTATCATGCCTGCTATCAGCTTCTCCTAATAAAAGTTCCTTTTGGAAGAAACGGCTTCCACGAGTTCTGCTTTCTTAGGATGAGGTTTTGAAGTGGGCCCTGACATTAGGCAGGATCTGCAGTAACAGTCAGCCCAGAAGGAAGACCCTTACCGGGGGACTTAGCAAACGATGTTGGATATTGGAACGGAAAGGGAAGAACCTGCGATGGGGGGGGGGAGCCTCCCACCAAGCTCATCAGAAGAGGTAGTGGTCGCAGAACGCCACCACAAGCCCAGGTGGTCGATGGATGTTGGGAAGAAGGAAGACTGGGAGAAGAAAGTCAGGAAGGTGATGCTCAGATGAGGCAGTCATCAACCAGGTTGGAAAGTCGAGATGGAAAGGTCACTCCGCCTTAGCGAAGACGAGGATGACCGACCGCCACATTCCAGCCAGTTTTTGGAACAAGAAATTGACATGCTGAGAATCGCACTCGACTCCACGAGAGAGGCCGACCCACGCCGGGACATCGTTGGTCTGGGCTCCGCAGAAGGGATAGATGAAGGGGGGGCTGAGCCAGCGGTCCCGGGCCGTCCCGCAACAACGAAACCGCAGCCGGCTCCGCCACTGCCACCCCCGCCGAGCAGCAACCGCAGATGGAGATGGGAGACGACACACACAGAAGAAGAGCCATCGATCCATCCAAAAGTGAAATACCACGGGGAGCCACGGCGCCTGGGATTTTTCCTAACCCAGGTGTTAAACTACATGGAAGAATATGGCCGCGACATACCAAGTGACTGGGGCCGGATTCGCATCGTGCAAGCGGCTCTAGATGGCACTGCGGCGGACTGGGTAGTAGATCTCCACGATGCTGACGCACCAGAGCTGCAAAATTTCAACCAATTCATGGCAGGTCTTAGACGTCGTTTCGAAGACCCCCTAGCTGATCGGAAGGCACGGGAGCAGATAAAGACCATACAGCAAGGCAGGCGACCCGTAGCACAATACGCCCAGGAATTCCGAGCTCTGGCCAGCAAACTAAATTGGCTGGAGGACATCCTGATCGGCCATTTCAAGGACGGCCTGAACTACGACCTCTACGATGCCTGCATTCCCCGAGGAGACCCCGACCGTCTTCAAGACTGGTACGTTCTGGCCGAAGAGGCAGAGATTGACCTGGCTAAGAGGCAACGGCGCAGGGGGAGATCGTGTGGAAGGTCACCATCAGAGCCGACCCGCGAGCCATTGAAGCAAGCTCCAGCCACCAAAAGGTCAGGATGCTTCAAATGCAGGAAAGAGGGACACTGCGCAGCTGAATGCCCTGTCCGGAAACCTGATTGAGCTCCAGCCGGCAAACCCAGGAAGACTCCAGCGAAGCCGAAAGAGACGGCCATGAAGAGCACGGAAGTCGTCAAGTTCCCTGCCTCATCCAAACGAGGAAAGGGAACTCCGACAAATCCAGGAGGAACGTCCAACTCGTCGGACGACAACTCAGAAGACAAACCCCTGGTAAGTGGACCCATTGCGCCCCTCACCAGGACAGTAGAATTGTTAGCCCCCGGCATGCCCAAGAGAGTGGAAATCAGGGCATTAATTGACTCTGGCTGCACCCGCTGCCTCATAAGCCCAACGTTAGTGGGAAATTTGGGGATTCCGGTGAGGAGGCAGAAGAAACCGATCTCTTTCGGTCAATTAGATGGGTCCATAGCAGGGGGCATGCCCATCACACTAGCCACACTGCCCACCCAACTCACCATAGGGGATCACGTAGAGACTATAACGTTTGTAGTGACCCCTGGCATGGAATGCCCCCTTATCCTGGGCATGGCATGGCTGACCAAGTGGAACCCGCGGGTGGCCTGGAGAATGGCAGAACTCAGGTTCCTGAAAGGGAAACCAGCCAAGGCACCAACTCAGCCCCGAAACCCTGCCGAGAAAGCTGCAGTGGGGGGGGGGGGGAAGGAACTACCAGAGATCCCGGAGGAGTATAGAGACCTGGCTGAAGTGTTCAGCGAGGAAAGATCCGATGAACTGCCCCCTCACCGGCCCACGGACTGTTCCATAGAAATCCGCCCGGGTGCGAAACTCCCCAAACCCAAATTGTATTCCATGAGCCTGCAAGAATTGGAGGAGATGCAGAAGTTCATAGGTAAAAATTTAGAAAGGGGTTTTATTCTGCCGGCAAAGCCAAAAACGGCTGCCCCTGTATTGTTCCAAGAAAAGAAAGATGGGTCTCTTCGCCTCTGTGTAGACTATAGGGCTCTGAATGCAGTGACCGTGAGCAATCTATACCCTCTTCCCCTCATGAAAGACATGCTGTCCCACCTGTCAAAGGGGAAAATCTTTTCAAAGCTAGATTTGAGAGAAGCCTATTACAGGATCAGGATAAAGGAGGGGGACAAATGGAAGACAGATTTCAATTGCCCTTTAGGATGTTACCAGTTTAGGGTTCTACCTTTTGGACTGCAAGGAGCACCCGCAGTATTTATGCAGTTGATAAATGATGTACTACGGGAGCACCTGTACAAGGGGGTGCTTGTTTACCTAGATGACATCTTAATATTCACTGAGACCATGGAAGAACATGTGAAACTAGTCAGAGCTGTCCTAAAATAGCTCCGGGCAGCTCACCTTTATGCCAAGCTATCTAAATGCAAATTCCATAAGGAGAAAATTGACTATCTGGGATATCGCATATCACCAAATGGCGTAGAAATGGATCCCGAGAAGGTCCGAGCAGCATTAGAATGGGATCCGCCCCGCACCAGAAAGCAGTTGCAGATCTTCCTTGGCTTCGCTAACTTTTATCGGCAATTCATCCCCTCCTTTGCCCAAATTGCATTACCAATCACGAACTTACTGAAAACCAAAGGGGAGGGGAAGCCCAAGCCAAGCCAACCATTAAAATGGACAGTATAATGTCAAGCCGCATTCGAAAGGTTTAAAAGACTATTTTTCGCGGGAACCGGTTTTGAGACACCCCGACACTGATAAACCTTTTGTGATTCAGGCTGATGCCAGTGATGTAGCCGTAGGAGCTGTACTTTTACAGGAAAACGATGAGGGAACATTACAACCCTGCGCATATACATCAAAGAAGCTCACAGACACAGAACAAAGGTGGGCGGTCTGGGAAAAAGAGGCGTATGCAGTGCGATGGGCTCTTCTCAGTTGGCGGCACTTCCTGGAGGGGAACAAAATTCCTTTCCAAGTGTGGACCGACCACAAGAACCTGGAAGCACTAAAAACGCCCAGGAAATTAACTCCCAAACAAGCAAGGTGGTTGCAACATTTCCACCGATTTAATTTCACGTTAAAACACTTGCCGGGGGAGGGACTTTTTAGCTGACGCTTTGTCCAGAATGACCCAATATAACAGCAATCGAAGTGACGTAACAAAACCACTCATGCCAAATAAGCAACTGGCAGCACAAGTCACCACCCGAGCACAAGCCAAACTCCAAAAACCTTTAGCAAGCCAAGCAGGAATCGAGTTCAAAAAAGCGCTAGAGACAGATGAATGGTTCCTAAGCCACAAGAACCTATGCACCATTACAGATGGTCTGCCATGGGTCGGAGGGAAATTATATATACCCAAAAGCCAGAGACTAACATTCATACAGTTGTGCCACGACTCAAAGTCAGCAGGCCATTTTGGGTTTGCGAAAACGTTGCATTTGGTCAAAAGGCAATTTAGGTGGGCATCAATAAAAAAAGACATTGAAAGCTACGTGGCTAGCTGCCCGATTTGTGCCTCAGCAAAGAGATTACAAGGGAAGACACCTGGCTTACTGCAACCAGTAGCAAGCCCCTCAGCACCCTGGAAGGAGATTTCCATGGACTTTATCGTGGAGTTACCAAAGAGTGGGAGAAACACAGTCATCTGGGTCGTAACGGACGTATTCTCCAAGCAAGTACATTTTATTCCCTGCCCAAAGATTCCTAATGCAAAGACACTCGCAAAACTTTTTGTTCAACACATATACCGACTTCATGGAGCCCCACAGCGCATCATATCTGATAGAGGAGTACAATTCACATCAGAGTTCTGGAAAGCATTCCTAAGCCTGCTAGGGACCACCCAGGGGCTGTCATCTAGTCATCATCCGCAAACGAATGGTGGGACTGAACGGTCGAACTCAGTACTAGAACAATACTTAAGATGCTTTATTAATTACCAGCAAGACAACTGGATTGATCTACTCCCCTTCGCAGAAGTTGCCTACAACAGGGCTTTTCAACTTTTTCACCGATTGTACCACTTTTAGAATATGGCAATATTAAAGTACCACCAGTCACCTAGCAAGGTGTCAAAAACTTGATGACCAAAAAAAAACGGAAAAAAGTGATAAAGTACAGGTAGTCCTCTCTCCTCCCACCCCCTTTAATATCATCTCTTCCCCCACCCCCTTTAATATCATCTCTTCCCTCACCCCCTTTAATATCATCTCTTCCCCCACCCTGTAATATCATTCTTCCCCCACCCCTTTAATATCATCTCTTCCCCCACCCCCTTTAATGTCATCTCTTCCCTCACCCCCTTTAATAACATCTCTTCCCTCACCCCCTTTAATATCATCTCTTCTCTCCCCTTCAGCAGGACCCAGGCAATGCCTCTCGCAGCTCCAGCTGAATCTCTGCCTGAAGACTGCGTGAGGCCGCCTGCCACCCCCAATCAGCTGGAGCTGCGCGTGCCGATCCTGGGCTCTCAGCAGGACCCAGGCAATGCGTCACGCAGCTCCAGCTGAATCTCCACCCGAAGACTGCGTGAGGCTGCCTGCCGCCCCCAAGGCCGCCGCCAATCAGCTGGAGCTGCGTGCTTTGATCCTGGGCTCTCAGTAGGACTCAGGCAATGTGCAGTTCCAGCTGACCTTCCCACAAGCCTGTGCGGCGCTGCTGCCACTTCACCTCATCCACTTTTACACTTTTTTTTACATTTTTTTTACAGTGCTGTTCAACCCGTCGTATGCGTACCACCTGCCAGGTGCCAACGTACCACTAGTGGTACGCATACCACCGGTTGAAAAGCCCTGGCCTACAACAATGCAGTCCACTCCAGCACGGGCTACACTCCTTTCCAAGTTGCAACAGGACAGAGTTTTAACCCGATGCCTGAACTTCCTTCAAGCGACCCTGTCATCCCCTCCCTAAAGGAGTAGATCGCACAACTCAGAAACACCTGGCCAGTGGTCAGAAAAGCCCTAGATGAAGCTAGACAAGCATATAAAATGCAAGCTGATAAAAAGAGAGTCGAGCCAAAACCTTTTAACATGGGGGAGATGGTTTACTTGTCCACCAAATACTTAAAATACTTAAAATACTTAAAATCCTTACAACCCTCAAAGAAACTAGGACCAAAATTTGTGGGACCATTCCCTATTACCACAATCATAAACCCTGTCACAGTAGAATTAGAACTACCAAAAACACTCAGACAGGTCCATCCGATTTTCCACTGCAACCTTCTAAAACGCAAGCAGCAATCAACCTTAAGACCAGCTGCTGCTGCTCTTCCTCCTCCCATTATGGTGGAAGGAGAACAGCATTTTGAAATTAAGGAAATCTTAGACTCCAGGAAACACCATGGCTCCACCCAATACCTAGTAGCATGGAAGCATCTTCCACCCTCCCAGAATGAGTGGGTCCACGAATGCCACGTTAGGGCCCCCAAGCTCCTTAGCAAGTTTCACACAGCATATCCCGACAAACCGGACGAATCCCTATCTCCTTTTGTTTCTGTTTTCTCCCACAGGTGGATCTCTTTCTTTTAAGGGGGGCAGGATGTCAGAACCCATATATTATTAAGGGGAACTCTTTTTTATTTCTTTTTACTTCATTACTCTGGGTTCTGTTATACTCCTGAAGGGGAGGGGGGAAGACGCTGCGGGCTGTCTCTTTGTTTCTATCGCTACAATGTATCCCTTTCGCTGTTCTGCATATTTGCTCTTTGAACTGTCTCTCCTTTGAGGTTACCTTGGGGTGAGAAAGGAATGTGCCTCCGGCCATCTGGCTTATCTCCCGTTTCGGAAGGGAAGGTGTGAAGACCCAACAACACCTGATTGGCCCATTCAAACTGACCGGATGAACTATTGGGGTGGGGTTTACTTGGGACTCTTTTAACCTATTGATCTGAGCGGGAAACCCTCAGATCCTGCTGCCTATCATGCCTGCTATCAGCTTCTCCTAATAAAAGTTCCTTTTGGAAGAAACGGCTTTCACAAGTTCTGCTTTCTTAGGATGAAGTTTTGAAGTGGGCCCCAACAGTATTGCTTTGTCAATGCTAAACAGCCAAGTTAAGCCCAAAACAAAACTGTTGTTACGTGCATGTGGTCAAACCATGATCAAGACCATAGCAATGGCAGAGGCAGATGGAGCTCTACCCAAGGATAATATAAATAAACTACTAAATTAGGCATTTGATATTTGGTGGGTATACTTCATGGGTTCTAATAATAACACTGAAGATGGATTAGGATAGAAACATCAACTTAATCTTCTTCAGGATGACAGCATTAATTTTGAAATGTGATTTGTCTCAAGACTATAACCTAATTTTAAAAGCTTTTCCATGGTGTAGGAGCAGAATCCATACATGAAACTACATTAAAATGGAAAGTTACAAAAGGAAGTTTCACTTTTGCTGCTCTCACTGCAGAGATGGAACAGAATAATTCAACTTGATGGCTGCATAGATACTGCCTTTTTATTAGAAATACATGGGAGCTCAGTTGACAACACTACACTGTATACTCATATGTTATTAAAGGGTCCAGAACCTAATTCTTCCAATGCACCTTCAGAGGGAAACTGCCTACACCCAGGAACCGGGCCACACAGCTGGAGGTGAGTGGTGGGCAAGTGAGCAAAACCAAAACCATCCCCCTTCCTCAGTCCATGGGAAAAATGTCTTCCACGAAAATACAAAAGATTGGTGCCAAAAAGGTTGGGGACCGCTGGACTACACGATCTACCTATTTGTCTGATTTAATTTTTTAAAAATCAAAACTGAGTATCATACACATTTCTTAACTGCAAACTACAAATTAAAATAGTAACATGAAAACAGTTTAAATAGAGATAAATTTGGAAGAGATTTTTGTTGAGAACTTGAATAGTTTTTTCTGATACTTACAGTTCCACCAACTATTCTTCCTAGTGGATACCATGCTCTTTCATCAAACCAATTTAAGAATTCATAAAATCCATGGGACGCAAGATGATGTGTTGATCTGTAGTTAAACCTGGAAAAAAATAGATTGAATGTAAAAAAAAAACCTATTGTTAGTCCAGGTAAAAGTTCAAATCCATATAATACTATTTGGGGAACTAAATGCTTAAAAATTTTAATATTAAGAGGCTCCTCCCCCAAGAAAGTGATGTGAAATTGCCTAGCGATCAGAGTGCTCTGGTAAATTATCAGTTGTACCTTACATTACCAGACTAATCCCCTTTTTAATTATTGGACCCTGTGCATAACTGTATTTGACCAATTCTCAAACAACTGGCTGAGAGCTGAGAACTGTTTTTATACTACCAGCAAGATAAGATTACAGCATGGGAAAGAGGAAGAGAAGACAAAGAATGAATTCTGGCATACAGATAGTGCTCAAACTGTCCAAGCAACAAAAAATGGAATTTAAAAAAAGGCATCTGAAAACAAAAATGTAAGTAATAACAGCACTAACTTTTGCATTATTACCAAACCAAGCCCTGGGCATGCTACAAATAGATATGAGTTGTTGAATAGGAACTGATGAGAAGTTAGTGCAGAGGAGCATACCACTTCTAACAAGAAACCAAATTCCCTAGACATCTTAGATATGCCAATCCCACCCACACACCCATAGGCAGCTACATACTCGACTTCAGCATTTACTCCATAAAGCTGCCAGGAAGAGATTTATAAAAATGAGAACCCACGTGCCACACACCCGCGTACCTCAGGGCCCCCGCAACCAGGCCACCCCCGCCACCTGCCTCGCCTCACCTCGTGGTGGCATCGACGTGCCTGTCTGCTTCTTTGCGGCTGCAGGCAAACAGACGGTGGGACAGAGTGGGCGGCTGGGCAGGCTCTTAACTGGGGCTTATTTTTTATATTAGACGGACGTTAAAAATCATGCTAGGGCTTATTTTCTGGTTGTGTCTTACGGTAGTGTTCTGTCTCTAAGATTGAACTGTATACTGAAAAGCAACCACTGACAGAATACTTGAACTGTTATGGCTAACCTTAATCACAGTAAGCCTACTCCCTGATGTAAACATCCCAAATACTTATGAAGTACCTTTTTCTTAGGAGAACTGGCCCACCAACTGCATTATGAGATGACTCCAATAATGTCAGGCGTATAATATCATAAAAGCTCACACTGGGTAGCCAAGAAAGTGCTCAATCATACGAATCATGGGTTTGGCAACCTCTGCCATCCTAAAACTTTTAAATGACTCATAGAATTCTCTCATTTGGCAAGCAGCATGGAAACAGTCTTTTTAATTATCTAAGACAGGGGTGTCAAACTGCCGGCCCGTGGGCTGGTTGCATCATGTGGAGCTGCGCCCACCCCAGCAATGCGAAAAAAGTCGTGATAAGTCACGACACGTCACGTGACGTGGCGAGTTTGACACCCGTGATCTAAAATGACTGCAGGGAAAAAAGGTTAAAGAAATAAAAAAAAACAGAAATCTTTGTATGTTTAAGATTACAGCACTAGATAATAACTCTTACACAAAGTTCAGAAATGTTTTGGAATTGACTTAAATTTTTCTCAGATGTTACAAATCATCTAGTATGACAACTTTTAATCTAACTACCATTGTTCGTTAACTATAGCTTAATGGGCTGTGCCAATCCATCAGCGTCCTTTCTTCAATAAGCCATGATTGATCAAACCACTGCTAAAAATGAGTAGACATGGTATGAACTATTTTTGACATTGAAACTCAAAATAATGTAATGTAGAAACAGATTGTAATACTATTTATACCTGAATAAGTAAACTGTGGTGGAAAATATTTTTTCTAATTCTAATTTAACAAACTGAAGTATTTTAAAAATATGAAAATATAAAGACACACAGTTGTGTCCTGTACAGAACCTCGAGGCCAGATTTTGATTGCTTAATTTTAATAAGGCTGCTCACTTCAAATTATATACTTAATCTGCAGTATTTAACAGAGATACTAATACTTAGTGTTATGATCTATTAATACGATATCCAGAATAATGTAGTTACATCAGGTGAACTTCACTAACAAATAGAAACATTCTTTGAAAATGCTGTTTCCCCGAAAATAAGACCCAACCAGAAAATAAGCCGTAGCATGATTTTTTAGTGTGCGCCTAATATAAGCCCTACGCCCAAAATAAGCCAGAGTTAAGAGCCCGCGCGGCCGGTTGCCTGCCCATGCCGTTCCACCGTCTGGTTGCTCGCAGCTGCAATGGGGCAGGCCGTGTAGCACGCTGGTGCTGCCGCCATGAAATGAGGCGAGGCAGGGGGCAGGGGGGTGGCCTGGCTGCAGGGGCCGAGGTGCACGGGTGCGGGGCGTGTGGGGCAGCTCCACCCCCTCGCCACTTGCCTCGTGTCACCTCATGGCCACAGCACCGATGTGCCACGTGGCCTCCTGCCCCATTGCGGCCGCGAGCAACCAGACGGTGGGACGGAGTGGGCGGGTGGGCAGTGCATCCGGCGGAGGCAGGACCAGCGGTAGCAGCGCTCCCACTCACCTGTGCTGTGCTGCATGGGCTTCGCAGCCCCAGAGTGCATCAGCCAAGGGGCTGGCAGGCTCCTTTGGTCCCCGGGCGCCTGCCGCGTCACGTACATGGAAAAATAAGACATCCCCTGAAAATAAGCCCCAATGGGTCTTTTGGACCAAAAATAAATATAAGACCCGGTTTTATTTTCGGGACAGGACAGTGTTTATAATTGTTTGAAAACGTTGGAATAGCAGAACTTCACCTTTATTCATTTTAACCATAAAGTAGCAAGGTTACAGTGAGGGAAAAAATTATTTGATCCCCTGCTGATTCTGTACGTTTGCCCACTGACAAAGAAATGATCAGTCTATAATTTTAATGGTAGGTGTATTTTAACAGCGAGAGACAGAATAACAACAAAAAAATCCAGAAAAACACATTTCAAAAAAGTTATACATTTATTTGCAGTTTAATGAGTGAAATAATTATTTGATCCCCTATCAGCCAGAATTCTGGCTCCCAGGTTTCTTTTATACAGGTAACGAGCTGAGATTAGGAGCACTCTCTTAAAGGGAGTGCTCCTAATCTCAGCTTGTTACCTGTATAAAAGACACCTGTCCACAGAAGCAATGAATCAGATTCCAAACTCTCCACCATGGCTAAGACCAAAGAGCTGTCCAAGGATGTCAGGGACAAGAGTGTAGACCTACACAAGGCTGGAATGGGCTATAAGACTATCGCCAAACAGCTTGGTGAGAAGGTGACAAAAGTTGGTGCGATTATTCGCAAATGGAAGAAACACAAAATAACTGTCAATCTCCCTCGGTCTGGCGCTCAATGCAAGATCTCACCTCGTGGAGTTTCAACGATCATGAGAACGGTGAGGAATCAGCCCAGAACTACACGGGAGGATGTTGTCAATGATCTCAAGGCAGCTGGGACCATAGTCACCAATTGTTTTCTTAACAATTGGTAACACACTACGCCGTGAAGGACTGAAATCCTGCAGCGCCGGCAAGGTCCCCCTGCTCAAGAAAGCACATGTACAGGTCCATCTGAAGTTTGCCAATGAACATCTGAATGATTCAGAGGAGAACTGGGTGAAAGTGTTGTGGTCAGATGAGACCAAAATCAAGCTCTTTGGCATCAACTCGCCATGTTTGGAGGAGGAGGAATGCTGCCTATGACCCCAAGAACACCATCCCCACTGTCAAACACGGAGGTGGAAACATTATGCTTTCGGGGTGTTTTTCTGCTAAGGGGACAGGACTTTACCGCATCAAAAGGGATGATGGAGGGGGCCATGTACCGTCAAATCATGGGTGAGAACCTTCTTCCCTCAGCCAGGGCATTGAAAATGGGTCATGGATGGGTATTTCAGCATGGCAATGACCCAAAATACACGGCCAAGGCAACAAAGAAGCACATTAAGGTCCTGGAGTGACCTAGCCAGTCTCCAGACCTTAATCCCATAGAAAATCTGTGGAGGGAGCTGAAGGTTCGAGCTGCCAAACGTCAGCCTTGAAACCTTAATGACTTGGAGAGGATCTGCAAAGAGGAGTGGGACAAAATCCCACCCGAGATATGTGCAAACCTGGTGGCCAACTACAAGAAACGTCTGTCCTCTGTGATTGCCAACAAGGGTTTTGCCACCAAGTACTAAGTCATGTTTTGCGAAGGGGTCAAATACTTATTTCACTCATTAAAATGCAAATCAATTTATAACTTTTTTAAAATGTGTTTTTCTGAATTTTTTTGTTGTTTTTCTCACTCTTTTAAAATAAACCTACCATTAAAATTATAGACTGATCATTTCTTTGTCAGTGGGCAAACTTACAAAATCAGCAGGGGATCAAATAATTTTTTCCCTCACTGTAGTAATAGTAATCACATAATTTCCAAACGTTTTTAATGTTAAGGATCCTTAAATTATTGAGCAACCCTATTATTTTATGTTCTATATATTTACCCAGTTGAAAGGTATTTCTAAAATACTTAATGTAATGCTCAAGGCAGTATATACAGCACTCCCTTCTCCAAAGAAGAAAGTTGAGGTAAGTGGAACTGACCATGTGTCTAGTCTAAAGATGACCAGTGAACCTAAGGGTGGACTTGAACCTGGGCCATCCTAGTTCAACACCTTCACATTACACCACACCAAACTCTCTTGTGAGCATGTCATACCAACTCTCTTGTAGGCATACCCCCAATAACATATGTCATATCAGAAATAGCTTCTGAAAGACCTTTTTATTTTCTGTGGTGGTGAACTCAGCTAGTTATATGTCTCATATGTGAAGATTCTTGAGGCAAAAAGTAGGTAGCTCCTTTTTACTGTTCTTGTTCTGAGATGCAATTTGTTTAGCTTATCTCTGTACTTATGCTCTGTATTAGCTTGTTTCCAACAGTTCATGCCTATTAAAACGTGTTTCCCCGGAAATAAGACCTATCCCAATAATAAGCACTAGCTTGATTTTTACATGTGCGCCCAATATAAGCCCTACCCCAAAAATAAGCCCTAGATTTGGGGCGAGACGCACGCGTAAAAATCAAGCCAGGGTGGAGGTGGGGCTGCCGCACACGCCCCGCACCCGCTTACCTTAGGATCGCTGCAGTCAGGCCTCCCACGCCCCGATACCTGTCGCGCCACTGCCTGAGTTGTTCTGTGGCCACTTGCGGCCGCACACGTGGCGTGGCTCATTGTGCCGCTCACACAGCTCGCAGAATGCCACATGGCTCGTGCCAATTGCGCCGCTGCTGCCGCTCGTGGCAGTACACCACGTGGCTTATCACGTTGATCACACTGCTGCCGCCGCTCACAGGAGGCCGCGCGGTGCATCGTGCCAATTGCGCCGCTGCCGCTGCTCGGACACTGCGTGGCTCATCACGCCAATCGTGCTGCCTCTCATGGCAGGAGGCCACGAGGCTTGTCACGTTGATCGCGCCCACTCGCAATCGGCGCGATGACCCTCATGGCCTGCTGGTGTGAGCGGCGGCAGCGGCGTGAGGAGCCATGCAGTGTTGTGCCACGAGCAGTGGCAGCAGCACAATGCGCCACATGGCATGTGACCGCAAGGAGCCGAAGAACTTAGGCAGCGGCGCAACAGGTGTCGGGGCATGGGAGACCTGGCTGCGGCCGTCCTAAGGTAAGACATCCCCCGAAAATAAGACCTGGTGCCTCTTTTGGAGGCAAAAAAAAATATAAGACCAGGTCTTATTTTCGGGGAAACATGGTATCAAATTACATAGTAAAATTTTACTGGAAAATACCTGTTTCGTCAAAGATCAAATATTTTAATTTCTTATCAGTCTTTCCCAATGCAATCCAGTGCAATTTTCATATCTATAGTATTTCACTATGTTTAGAAATAGCCCCCAAACTTTAATGCTTCCACCAAAAGCAGTAGGCTGGAAGAAAAAAAGACATCAAAGTATTTGGAAATAAATTAGTGCCATAATTTGTATTCTTTAATCCAGCCAGGACTATCTTTCCTGCCTGCAATCCTCAAGTATTCAAGAGGCTATTTGAGCGGTCCTTGGTGCTCTCTGAGCTTGCTTGTTTTCTTGCAGACGTTTCATTACCCTAACTAGGTAACATCAGCAGCGCTATTAAGGAGTGCTGTTTCCTATCGGTTTATATTCTGGTGTCTTGCCTGTCTGGGTGGGTGGGGGCAGTCTTGGGGATTCTTTGGTTGGGTTGTTTACTAATGGCTCTGTGGCAGTTACTTGATTGGGGTATTGCTTACTTGATTGTTGGTCTGAAGGTGACCTTGGAGTTAATCTATGCTGATCTGAGTGCTCATTACTGGTGGAGAGGTGCTGGAGTCTTTCTCTTTTGGGTTGGTTGATTGTGTCTTTTGCATAATTTATAGATGTTGTTAATGTCTATTCATGGCTGATTTGTCAGAGTGCCAGGCTTCTAGAAATTCTCTGGCATTTTTGGATTTGGCCTGGTCTAGGATTGTCACATTTTCCCAATTGAAACTATGGTTAAATCTGTCTATATCTTGTGAAATTAAAGAATTTTCATCATGCCTTTTGACTGCCAGTTGGTGTTCATGGATGCATTCTGCCAGTCTTCTGCCTGTTTGTCCTACATAGTGGTTGTTGCAGTTCTTACATTGTATGTTGTAGATGACTCCTGTTTTTTCTTCTCGGGTTGCTGGGTCTTTGGGTTTACTTAGGATGTTTTGAAGGGCTTTAGTTGGCTTATGTGCTACGCTGATTCCATGTGGTTGTAGTAGTCTATTTGCGGTTTCTGAGATATTCTTGATGTATGGTAGTGTAATTCTTTTTAGGGTTTGTGTTGGTTGTGCTGTATTGGGTTGAGTGGTCAGGGACTTTTTGATGAAGTTGCGTGGGTATCCGTTTTGTTGGAATGTGTTGTATAGCTGCTATTTGACATGCTACTTCATAATACGTGAATATTATAGATTTGTAGAATGTATTTTCTGAAACATAATTAAAAGTTACATATCCTTTTAATACTGTGTGCACAATTATTAGGCAAGTGAGTATTTTGACATCATTTTCATGCATATTTTCCACCTCCAAGCTGTATAAACTTGAATGCTTAGTGGATATAAGCATATCAGGTGATGTGTATTTGTATAATGAGGGTGTGGTCTAAGGAGATCAACACCCTATCAAGGTGTGCATAATTATTAAACAGCTTGTTTTCCTCAGGCAAAATGGGCCAAAAAAAGAGATTTAACTGACTCTGAAAAGTCAAAAATTGTAAAAAGTCTTTCAGAGGGATGCAGCACTCTTGAAATTGCTAAGATATTGGGGCGTGATCACAGAATCATCAAACGTTTTGTTGCATAGTTAACAGGGTCGCAAGAAATGTGCTGAGAAAAAAGAGGCACATTAACTGCCAAAGATTTGAGAAGAACCAAACGTAAAGCTACCAGGAACCCATTATCCTCCAGTGCTGTCATATTCCAGAACTGCAACCTACCTGGAGTGCCCAGAAGTACAAGGTGCTCAGTGCTCAGATACATGGCCAAGGTAAGGAAGGCTAAAACCCGCCCACCACTGAACAAGACACATAAGTTGAAACGTCAAGACTGGGCCAAGAAGTATCTGAAGACAGATTTTTCAAAGGTTTTATTAACTGATGAGATGAGAATGACTCTTGACAGACCAGATGGATGGCCCGTGGTTGGATCAGTAATGGACACAGAGCTCCACTTGGACTCAGACGCCAGCAAGGTGGAGGTGGGGCACTGGTATGGGCTGGTATTATTAAAGATGAGCTAGTTGGAGCTTTTCGGGTTGAAGATGGACTCAAAATCAACTCCCAAACCTACTACTGCCAGTTTTTAGAAGACACTTTCTTCAAGCAGTGGTACAGCAAAAATTCTGCATCTTTCACGAAGACCATGATTTTTATGCAGGACAATACTCCACCGTATGCATCGAAGTACTCCACTGCTTAGCTAGCCAGTAAAAGCCTTAAAGATGAAAGAATAATGACACGGCCCCCTTCCTCACCTGACCTAAACCCTATTGAGAACCTGTGGGCCCTTCTTAAATGAGAGATTTACGGTGAAGGAAAACAGTACACCTCTCTGAACAGTGTCTGGGAGGCTGTGGTTGCTGCTGCACACACATTCTCCTAAGAAAGCCAAAACCTCACTTTTACTTTTTTAAATATTCAAGTTTGAGGTTTATTAACATTTTGGATTGAACGAGAGCACTGTAGTTGTTCAATAAGAAAATTAATCCTCCAAAATACAACTTGCCTAATAATTGTGCACACAGTGTAGTAGTGAAAACTCTGATTAACAGCTTCATAAGATGTGATATAACTGCCCTTCAATTCAGTTGTCAAATTAAACCAAGAACAGGATTGTCTACTTTATCACGCTAAGAGTACAATAGTAATAAATGGAAGTTTAAATTTGCTGTATTATCAGAATGGTAATAAATGGTATCTCACCTCAGTCAACTGTCCTGCACCAAAAAACGTAACAGTACACATTCTCAGGATTTTTTTATATGGCATTTTCCAAACTGATCTAACTAGAATTGTTCCAGGAGCAAAGATACAAACACTGATTCCCATCGCAGCAAAAAGTTTTGGAGTCAGGAAAGCAGCATAATAGAATGGATTTAACCTCTCCTTTTTACAGACTTATGTTTTGTACAATGTAGCAGCCTTCTCAAGTACATCAAATTCAACGCAGCCCACCATAATGTACAGTCCACGTGACAGGCTGAAGTAATGATATATAAAATAGATGATGCAATCTACTACAGGGGCAAGATGTGCAGAACAATGCAACTGTCTCCAGTTTTGTAATTAAAGTACAGAATCAAACACAAACTTATCAATCAGAAATAATCCTACAAGCTTACAGCTCATCACATTCAAGAATTAGATTCTATTCTGCATCAAAGAAAATGTCAGTCTAGGGCAAAAATCATATAGCAATCAAGTTGCTGTAAACTAATCTGTCCAAGATCTGATATACAACCAATCTATATATTTTATATCTAGCTTTATTGAAAAAAATAAAGTAATACAAATATAACAAAAAAGAAATCAAAGACCTAAAAGTGTAAAAAGTAAAAAATAGAAAAGAAAAAATATAAAGTAGTGTGGGAACAATCCAGAGAAAGAAACATTTTGGGGAATATTAAAAAGGCAGAATATATTTCCCCAAAGGAATAATGGAGAAGATCTTTAAAAAGGCAGAAACTTCTCCACACACACACCCCAGCCAGACAACTCAGCAGAAACCAGCTTTTAGAAATGCAGATGTAATAATCCATTCAGGAAGGTTGGAGCCCTCCAGCTAGAAGCTGCAGAGATCAGGAAGACAAAGACCCTTAAAATCTATATACCCCACCCAAACTCTAAGACAGGACATAATAGGATTAACCCACCACCATCAGAATACCAGAAAGGCACACTTGGACTCAGGTCAAAGTTCATGACACAGGAACAACTCCAAACAAAAGCCCAAGAAGGTATACAAACCCACTCCCTACTACATGTGCTCTCTCTTTTCTTCCAGAGCCATCTTTCTGTCTGGCTCTCCTCTTCAATAAACTACAACCTTCTTTCTAAAGCGGTCGACATGTTGTTTATTCCCAGCTTGGACCAGGATGGGACTCCAAGCTAACCTCTCCAATGGACTGAGACTGGTAAGCCCCATCTTGCCGGCAGCAGACCCCTTGTGTCTGTGGGTTTCCCAGGCCCTGCCCATGTGAAGCAAGGGTAGTAAAGGGAGTTTTGAGTTTGAGCTCAAGGGCTGCTTTGGAAAGGTGAAGGTGAGTACCTCTACATTTTAACTTTAAAGCCCAGGGGAGTGAGAGAAATGTGTGTATGTCTGTGTGTGTGAGTGAGAAGACCCTTTTTCCCAATCACAGTTGGATCTTGCTTCCTCTGGTCTTTCCTAACCGCCAAAAGATCTGTTCAACCAACACTCTGGAAAGCATGGGGGTTTGGCCAGAGTGCAGGACCTTTTGTTAGGGAAAAGGGAGAGGCTGTGTGAAAATGGAATGGAATGAATGAATTAGATTTGGGCAACCAGCTGGTAAGGCCCTGTAAGCAAAGCCCCGCATTAGAAAATTAAGCCCCGGGCTAGGAGCGTGCCATACCTCTGAAAAGCAAACAGAGGTCCTCCCGGACATTGGAAGTCCGCAAACTGTGGTGAAAAGTGAAGGTAAAGCCAGTAAAAGAGCGTCCCGTACACTCTGTGGGGAGAAGAGTCCTCACAGACCCGTTTGGTCTGAAACCTTGGTGGTAGAATCCCTAAAGGAGCGTCCCATACTCTGTGAGGGATCCAGAGTCCTCCCGTACCCACTCCCTACTACATGTGCTCTCTTTTTTCTTCCAGAGCCACCTTTCTGTCTGGCTCTCCTCTTCAATAAACTACAACCTTCTTTCTAAAGCAGTCGCCATGTTGTTTATTCCCGGCTTGGACTGGACCCTGATGAAGACTTTTCCTTCAACAGTACGTGCCAATTTTCTTTAGTTATAAATTTATATAGTTATAAATTTACCTCACTATATGATTACAACATACCTTTCTAAAATCTATCAAAACCATAAATTGTAAGTTCATTTTTTGTGTTTCATGTAATAAATCTATAAGAGGTTTTCAGCCAGCAATAAATGTAGCTATTGTCTTTACTCTGATCAAAGAAGTCAATTTAACCATTTCAGCAAGTTCCATAATTTTCATCAACCATTCCTCCATTGTGGGTAATGCTGAATCTTTCCATCTTTGTGCATCAATGTATATATTTTCTGTAACTGTCATAGAGGCATGTAAAATCATACTCCATAAAATGGAAATTGTGCTTTTAAATTCAGTTATGTAGAAACCAAAGAAAAGACCATGTGATCACAAAAATAATAGTGTCCTAATAAAAAAAATGGTTATCTACATAAAATCAAAGTCCTACTCACTACATTATTATTACTAGCAAGCTGTAAATTACAACTTGCCAACTACCTTTCATGTCCCCAATCTCATGTTGCTGACACAGTTCACAATAGCTCGCTGGTGAAGCATACAGTTAAAGCCCACAGGCAGCCTCCATCGGAAATATACTGATTTCCTTACCCAATTGCTTAAGAAATTTGGCAGAGTACGCCACAGCGAGGATTTCAGCTGCGCTGCACAATTTTTACCGAATGAATAAATGAAAATGATTTTAGGCCTCTTGGTCCAACATCAGATCGCATTCAAGTCATAAAACTTAGACAAGACTGTCTCGGGTGTTTTGGCACAGAATTACAAGACGATTTTAAGAGTAAAATACCTATCACCATCGTAGCATTTGTTGGCCTTCTTCCCCCCTTTCACGCTCAAAAGCAACTCCAGGTCCATCTCTTCCACATGCCACCTCTCCCCTCCATTCCTCTTTCCATTTGCACCATCGCACATCACATCCGTATCTCCCCAAACTCTTTTGCACTGTAAAACACTTATTTGGTCGCGGTCTCCTATCTTCTCAACGGCCACACAGGCAGCTCTCTTATTAACCCGCCTACCCACTCCTCGGTTTAACTGCGGCCGCTTGATCTTCTTTTGCCGCATGGAGCAGCACCGGGGTCTCAAACTCTTACCATGGGTCGAACTCGTGTATGATGCTCTCAAAGCGGATGACGGCGAAGAGCCTGGAACTGAAACCAGCCAGCCAGGCCAGGAAAAGGATTGTGAAGGAGAGCAGCGACTGCCAGCCCGCCGGCTGCGACAGGCCCCCTCCTCCCGCTGCGGCTCCGGGGCCAGTAGCCGCCAATGAGCCGCCTCGGCTGTTGGCCAGAGCTTGGGAATTTGAAGATGACGAGATGGCGGCGCTGGATTTGGGCTTCTGGTCGGTGACTGAATGTTCCGCCATGTTGTTTCCCGGAGTCCTCGCTGTTTCTCCACCTAACGCGCGGCGGCGGAACAGAATCCGTCCCGTTCCCTCAGCGCGCTTCGCAAACCAAGAGGAAACGGCTGAAGTCGCTATTTTTTCCGCGCCCCTTTTACTGACGGGGGAAGCACTTCCCTGCCGCCACCTCTCCTCGAGCGACCCAAGAACTATCGCCCCTTGCGGCAGTCAACAGCCGAACGCGGCGCCAGAAAACGGGCGCGAGACTGAAGAAGCGCGCGAGAGAGATGTGGCGGGGGGGGGGGGGAGAGGAAGTAGTGGATATGCGAATAAGCGGGGCGACAGTTCGAGAAGGAGCGGCCCTTCGAACCGAAGATAGCAAAAGTAACTTCCGTTGAAAATAAATTGGTTCCGGATGGCGTTCGAAGTAGGTTGAGGAAAATGAAGTGGGAGGAGAAATAAAGCGCGGAACCATAGATAGCCGTTGAGCAGCGCGTGCAAAAAGACGACGGGAAAGAGGCTAAGATGGCTAATCGAGGCACGCGGCGCGAGCGACCACTGAGACTGAAGTGGGCGGAGCCGACGAGACTTCTTCCGTTTACATCAAGAACTATTAACCTGTCAGGAGCGACAGGGACTTCAAAAGGACAAAGCGATAGCCAATCGGGATCGAGAACCATAGGGCGTGGATACAGAAAGGCGGTTACTTTATCAGTTTTTACCAATGATAAAATGCCAAGTAGAATCGTTTGATTGGCTGAGACGGCAACCGGTGATGGAGTAAAAAAAAAATGCTTTTTCTCTTTCACGTGAGGCAAATTAACTCCAATCACTGCAGTGCTGTATGTTATGTTAAAAGAGGAAATTCTAGAAGTCATCTATTGATTTTGCATTCGTAGCGAGGAAGCGCGAGGCATATTGGGGCTTTTAGTTTCTAGGAATTGTTGCTTTTCATCTGTCAAGCGTTCTGCCCACCCCTGTTGTCATAGTAAACCTGGAGTACACACCCGTCAAAATCTGCACACCTGTTTTCTGAAGCTGAGTGTAAAAGAAACTGAAGTACAGTGCAGAAGGTTATTGTAACACTAGCATGCTCAATGCAAAATGCAACTTAAAAAATCACTCCAAATCACACAAACATGCAGGCTAATAGGTGCTTAGGGCAACTAGAGCTAGAGAGAGAAAGTTTGCATAACCCAAACGATGTTTCCCAATCCTGGGAACTTCTCGGCAGGGCTGTTGCTGAGAATTCTGGCAATCCATATCACATTGTATCTCAAACTTCTTACAATGGGAAACGCTGTTCTAAATAGCCACACTGAAGCAGTAATATATGGGATAAAGACAAAATGAGACTGGACACAACAGCAGATGCCCAGGTTCATGTTATAAATAATATTTAGACTGAGCTATAGGATCCTTTTCAATGTATCAAATTCACAGAGCAGGAAGTACTGATGGACAACTGTTGATTTATATTCTCATACTATGGTAATACAGGTAGTCCTTGACTTATAACCATTTGTTTAGTGACCCTTTGAAGTTACAACAGCACTTAAAAAGTGACTTATGACTGTTTTTCACATGACCATTGCAGCATCCCCATCGTCACATGATCAAAATACAGTGGCTTGGCAACTGGCATGTATTTATGATGGTTGTGAAGGGATTTTATTGTGTTTATGATTTTAGTATGTTTAAGCTTGACACTAGCTATTATATATATATATATATATATATATATATAGTAAACCATTTTATATTGATACTTGTAGTGTTACTATGTAATCATTGTTTTGTAGCCAATTGCCTGAGCGGATGCTTTATGTATATTGGAAAACTAAGTCTCATGTTAAACATACAGGAGATTGCTTACATGAAAAGAGCACGGTAAGGGGAGGGGGAAAAGGAGTTACAGATTGAGCCTGGGTTGCTGTGTATGAGTCATCATCTTGGAATTGTTTTTCTGTGCTACCTTACTCCTGATACAGAGACCTGATCTTTTTGTTCTGAAAAGGTATAAAAGGTGGAAGACATCTTTCCTGGTTGTTGCCTTCATTCCTCTACCAGCCACAAAAAGGAATAAGGTCACCCCTCTCTGTTTTGATCAAAATAAAGTTGTAATTCTTTGCTGAAACCTCGGCTCAGGAGTTTCTTTTGGCTCTTTTGAATTCCTGAGTAGCGCTGGGACAATTGTGAGGCTAAGTGGAAAACCTTACAGTTGCAGTGTCCCAGGGTCATATGATCACCTTTTGCAACCTTCTGACAAGCAATGTCAGTGGGGAAGCCAGATTCACTTAACAACCATGTTACTAACTTAACAACTGCAGTGATTCATTTAACAACTCTGGCAAAAAAGGTAATAAAGTGGAGCAAAACTCAATAACTGTCTTCCTTGGCAACGGAAATGTTGGGCTCAATTGTAGTTATATGTTGAAGACTACCTGTAGTCTCCCACCTGCCGTGCTTGCAACTGTTCATTTAATAAAACAATATTCTATTCTTAGGGGGGGGCGACTTAGACTAGCATATAAATAACAATAATTCTAAGAATAAATGGAACATCAAGAAAGATTTGAAACAAGACTCCTCCCCAAATGTCTATGGAGATTCTCATTCATCCAGGTATGGTTGTCTCAAAGGTGCTTTTTCAGGAGGCAACTCGACTTTCTTGTTTTTCTTTGAAGACGTTTCGCTTCTCATCCTTCAAAGAAAAACAAAGTCCAGTTGCCTCCTGAAAAAGCACCTTTGGGACAACCATACCTGGATGACTGAGAAACTCCATAGATATTTAGCTATGCACTTTGGGATGAACACCCTTCGAATGGTGTGAGCGTATGAACGGATTTCCAGAAAACATTGCAGACTACAGGAACCATTTGGGCTTCAGTTTGAGATTCAGACAACACAGACTCATCCCCAACAGCCTGCGCCTGTCTTCAACAGTGAAGGGACACAGGGCGGAAAACATCCTGCAGCCAAGAAGGCTCCACACACATTTGCACTATTCAGGTGATCCTGAGGACACAGGTAACTTCCAAATGATCCCAACAACTCTCTAAAACAAGGGTGTCAAACTGCCGGCCCACGGGCCGGATGCATCATGCCAAAACCGCGCCCACCCCATTGCTGGCAATGTAAAAAAAGTTGCGATACGTCGTGACACGTTTGACACCCCTGCTCTAAAAGAATGCAAATGACCACCTGTCTGCAAGCAATATAAATCCTTCCACTCCCCACCTTCTTCAGAGTTGAAGAAGCTTCTTGGATGAAAAGTGAAATGTCTTCAAAGAAAAATAAGAAAGTCCAGTTGCCTCCTGAAAAAGCACCTTTGGGACTCCTCCCCAAAATGGCTGCTGAGGGGTAAGAGGCTTTTTTTTTCTCTTACTCACTATCTGTTGTGTTTGCTGCCAGAACTGGTTCTTTGGATTTGAATGGGGGCACTTAGGAATGACCCAATATGACTTTTGGACAGGTGTGAACCCACACGGGAGGGGAAATCTTGAAGATTGCAGCTCCTTGTGGGAGCAGCCAAAAAGTCAATGGTCTTTTTTACATCTCTTCCTACAGGCAGAATGTTTTTGTAAGTATGTGGGGGTGGGAAGGGGGAGGGGAATGACAGAGACTGTTTAGCAACATGCAATCTTTAGCTGATTTTTTTTCTAAAAGGTTTCATGAACTCATAAAGACCATGGAAAACATCCTGAAGAAACCGACCCTTCATACTTTAAACACACAACAGGAACTTGTTTTCAAATCAGCAGACTTGTTTGGAAGAAATATAGACTCAGAAACAACACAGACTGTGAAAAGCATTCAAAAGGAATGTGATTTCCTAGCAATTGAAGGGAAAATTAAACCAATTTCAGGCTAGCACCATCTCGCGTTTAGGAGCCATGCTTACACAGGAAAAATGCCATTTACCTTTAACAAAGAGAGTCACATACCTGTATGCAAATGAAGTGATGACGCTTAGGTGAACTGATGGCTGTCTTACCTCTTGGAGCCAATCAACACACCTCCAGGTCCCTTTTTGAATTTCACGCTATTGCGATTGGACAGAACTTTGTATAAAATGTAGCCAACCCCCCCCCCCAAAGGTGTGGCTCTTCCCTTGCACGCTGCTGCCCATGTGCCAGGAAGTTAACCACCCAGCTGTTCTGTTCGGCCAAATAAAAAGTTGTTTTCCCCGCTCCTGAAGCCTCTGTCATGGTTCCGACTAATGAAACACTTCAAAGAACTTCCAGGCATTGTTTATCCTAAAAAGTCTTTATTCATGTAACAACGTGTCGGCATGGCATGGATGGATGCCAAGATCTGAATTCTCCTCCCCTGAGCACATAATATTCCAGCCTATTTCCCTCCTCTTATTTACAGTCATAAATCACGTTCTCCAATCAGTTTGAAGGCCAAAGGTTCTCTTCCGTTTTGCAGCCCGCCAATTCCTTATCTCACTAATCCCCCACACACATTCTTTTTCCTCCCCTCCCAGCATCATTTAAGTTAACTCTAAAAATACCACACAGATTTGCATATTTTGTCAGAGCAAGAACATCCAATGTTAGCAGCGTTGACATCCGCCCCCCCTTACAAAAAGGATAGGTCCTGTATGTAAACAAAAGCATATGTCAGGGATTATCTCTTGGTTTGTTGGGGTTTTTCTCATGAAACTTTTTGATGAGTCGGTTAGCCTTCACATCGCTAGATTTCACCCAAGTAGCTTCGGACAGCGAGTACCCCTTCCATTGTACTAGGTACTGCAATTTCCCTTTAAAAATTCTAGAGTCAAGAATACGTTTCACTTCATAGTGACTCTGACCCACTACCACGAGGGGCTCGGGTGCCTTTTTAGGGGGAGGTCTTAAAGTGGAGCCCCAACAACGTTTTAACAAGCTGCAATGGAAGACAGGGTGAATCCTCCCTAAAAGCCTAGGGAGTTTCAATTCTACTGTGACGGGGTTGATGATCCTTACGATGGGGAAAGGCCCCAAGAATTTTGGTCCCAATTTCTTGCTGGGCAATTTGAGGCGTAAATATTTAGTTGACAGATAAACCTTTTCCCCAACTTGGAATGTTCTTTGGGGAGCCCTCTTTTTATCAGCCTGCTTTTTATAGGTCTCGGAAAACTTTTTTAACACAGTTTTCGTGTTTCTCCAAACTTCTTCCCACCCCCTCACCCATTGATCAAGTGTCTGGGAGGCGGAGGGCACCTGAGGGTATTCAGGTATTGGGCTGAACTCTTTTCCTGTGGCTACTCTGAAAGGCGTGTAGCCGGTGCTGCTGTGCACAGAATGATTGTATGCCACCTCTGCAAAAGGGAGGAGGTCAGTCCAGTTTGTCTGTTGGTAGGAAACGTAGCATCTGATATATTACTCCACTATTTTGTTAGCGGATTCTGCAGCCCCATTGGTAGCTGGATGAAAAGCAGATGATAAGCCTTGAGATGATCCAATTAATTTAAGAAAACTCCTCCAAAATTTCGCTGTGAACCGCATCCCTCTGTCCGAAATTATTCGCTTAAGGGCGCCATGCAGCCGGTAGATATGTTTCAGGAACAATTTAGTCAGTCGTTGGGCAGATGGGAGTCCTTTGCAGGCGATGAAATGAGCCTGCTTCGAGAACAGGTCTATCACAGTCCAGATGACAGTATTTCCCCTACTTTCAGGTAGGTCTACTATAAAGTCCATAGCTATTTCTTCCCATGGTTGAGAGGGGTCAGCCACTGGTTGCAGTAGCCCAGGGGGTTTCCCTGGAATTCTTTTCATTGTGGCACATACAGTACAACTCCTGACATAGTTTTCCACATCTCGCTTTAGCCCCGGCCACCAGAATTGCCAGCGGATGAGGTGTAGAGTTTTTAAATATCCAAAGTGCCCAGCCTGTTTCACGTCATGGCTGTGTTTGAGAGTATTAAGACGGAGGGCTTCAGGCAGATACAGTTTTCCCCCCTTGTAAGCCAAACCATCCCTGCATGTTAGGGAGGTTTGATTATCTTTGAACCATTGATCGGTGAGGAGCTCTTGTTTTATCTTCTTTACCCCAGGGTCATCAGGATTATGGACCCTGCGAGGTGTACGTTGAGCGGCAGTTTGTGGATTGGAGATAATTGCCTCGTTAACCTCCTCACGTTCGCTTTTGTACTGGGGTAATCGGGATAGCGCATCAGCGAGGAAGTTTTTTCCTCCCGGTATGTACTTTAGAGTGAAGTTGAAGCGGTTAAAGTACTGTGCCCACCGCACTTGCTTTGGGGACAATTTGTGGGGAGTTTTCAGTGCTTCTAGATTTTTGTGATCTGTCCATACTTCAAATGGCACCTTGCTCCCTTCTAGTGTCACCAGTTTAACACTCCCCACCTAATAGCGAAGGCCTCCTTCTCCCAGATTGCCCATCTCCGCTCGCTTTCAGTAAATTTTTTAGGTGTAGGCGCAGGGTTGTAGAACTCCACTTTTGTTCTTTTGCAGCAATACAGCTCCGACTGCCACGTCGCTGGCATCAGCTTGGATTACAAAGGGTTCCCCTGGGCAGGGGTGCTTTAGGACCGGTTCAGCAGCAAATTGTCTTTTTAAATTCTCAAAAGCTGTTTGACAGCTCATAGTCCATGTAAGTGGCTGGCCCGGTCGCGGTTTTCCTCCTCCTTTGCCTGTTTTGAGTAGTTCTGTAAGGGGTAGGGCAATCTCGGCAAAGGAGGGGATGAATTGATGATAGAAGTTGGCAAAACCCAAAAAACTCTGAAGCTGTTTGCGAGTCTTTGGGGGTTGCCACTCAATTATAGTTCTCACTTTGGCTGGATCCATTTCAATGCCCTCGTTGGAAATTCTGTAGCCAAGATAATCTAATCGGGTCTGGTGAAATTCACATTTTGACAATTTGGCATAAAGCTTGGCATTCAATAGTTTCTTTAACACTTCTCTCACCAGCTTTATGTGATCAGTCATATTCGTGCTGTATATCAGGATATCATCAAGATACACCAGAACCCCTTTGTACAAGTGATCATGTAGGACCTCATTAATCAACTGCATGAATACGGCTGGGGCCCCCTGTAGTCCAAATGGCATGACTTTGAATTGATAGCTCCCCATGGGGCAGTTGAAGGCAGTTTTCCACTCGTCTCCCTCCTTTATCCTCACCCGGTAATATGCTTCTCTCAGGTCTAATTTAGTGAAGATGCTCCCCTTAGCCAGGTGGGTTAGTAAGTCCTTCAGGAGGGGGAGGGGTATTTATTTTCCAAACTCACCGCGTTCAGACCTT
This sequence comes from Azemiops feae, assembly GCA_023970755.1. Taxonomy (NCBI): domain Eukaryota; kingdom Metazoa; phylum Chordata; class Lepidosauria; order Squamata; family Viperidae; genus Azemiops; species Azemiops feae. Next base: position 34,186 of record JALGBA010003203.1, on the reverse strand, counting down.
TGTAATCCATGCAAAGACGAAGAGAACCATCTTTTTTTCTTTGAATAACACAGGGGCTCCCACGGTAGATTTGGCCCGTTCAATGAAGCCCCTCGCTAAGTTTTTGTTCAGGTATTGCTGCATCTCCTCCATTTCGAGGGGGGACATAGTGTACATTCCCAGTCATGGGAGTTTGGCTCCTGGCACCAGTTTGATAGAGCAGTCATTGGGTCTGTGAGGGGGCAGGGCATCGCATTCTTTTTCACTAAATGCCTCCACTAGGTCTCGGTATTCACTGGGGATGAGTGGTTTGCCTGGTGGCGGTGAGGCAGCCATGTGCACTTGCTCATTAGGTGGTCTAAAGTGTCCCGCAACATCGGTTGAATCAGTGGGGGGTTTAGGCCCTATAGGTAGTCTCATAGTTCTCATTCCTTTCTCCCACCAGATAAACGGTTTCCATTTGTCCAACCAGGCTAGCCCTAGGATCACAGCCTCAGTCATTTTTGGAGCCACCAGGAAGCGAATAAACTCCCAGTGCTCACCTATTTGTAGGTGTAGGGGCTCAGTTAATTGCGTGACTAGAGTCCCTCCCATCAGGGAGCCATCGGCTTGCTCAAACGTCACGGGCTTGGAGAGCAGTTTTGCTCGTATGCCCAATTTCATGGCAAATGGCAAGCTAATGATGCAACGGGAGCATCCAGAATCGATTAGCACGTTTAAGTCTATTTGTGCCCCCGACTTAGGGATTATAAGTTTGGCGGACAGTGAAAAAGGCGGGACGTGTCGACTCACCATCGGGTCGTTCTCTCCTTCGTCGTCGCTATCAAAGGAGGGTAGAGCAGGGGCGGGTCCACCCGGAGTCCTGGCGTCCTCCTGTGTGGGGGGTGTAATCTGGGCAACAGGTTCCTGCATGACCCGGTTGGATTTTTCTCTCGTTAGCCACTGGGCAGGTTTCCTTCTCGCTGCTGGTTCTGGTCTGCTCTGTAGTCGGGGGTAGGGGACTGGACAGTTTGCTGCTCGATGTCCCTCCTGTCCGCACCAGAAACACTTAATTGACGGGCCTTCAGGTGGCCTGGGTCTTTCAGCCATCGCAGTAGTTGGAGGTTTTCATGGGGGTGATTGCTGTTCGGGTTGCTCTGGCTGCTGCTCGGATTCAGGTGGGGGAGGCTTCTTATAGCGGGCGAGCTGAACGTCTAGCTTCACCGCTGCCTGGTACCATTCTAGCAGCTGATCAGGTACTGCTCGATAGAAGCAGGCCTGAGAGAGGTGATCGTCTAATCCCTCAATGAAGTGATGGATTAGGGATTGCTCAGGCCACCCCTCTGTTTGACCTGCTATCTTGCGAAACTCTCGCACATACTCCAGGGCAGGCCTGCCGGCTTGTTTTATTTTGTGGATTTGTTCTCTTGCCTTGAGGCCAATGGATGGGTCGTCAAATCTTTCTCTCAGCCCTAGGAGGAAGAGGTGGGGGTCCTCCAATTCCGGGGCTTGCTCATTATATAAATTGTTCAGCTATTCGGATGCTTCTCCCTCTAGGCTGGACGCAATCACATCGACCATGGCGCCTGGGTCCGGGTAGAGATAGGCCCAGCGGTTCAAATGAGAGCGCACTTGATTGAGGAAGAAAATCAGCTTTTCTGGGTCCCCATTGAAGGTTGCTCTGAAAGGTGGTGCAATTATAGGCTGTTGGGGCCCCCACTGTGGCTGTTGCTGCTGGCCCCATCCTGGCTGCTGATTTATGCCCAGGGGTTGCACGTTCAGGGGCTGTGGCCACGCCCCCTGCTGCTGTAGGCCCCTCAGCAGTTGCTGTACGTTCGGGGGCGGTGACCAATCTCCTTGCTGTGGTCGTTCTCCCATCAGCTGCTGATCTCCTGGCTTCTGCACCACCCCAAGCTGTTGCAAGGCCTCTATTAGCTGTGGCAAGCTCAGAGGTTGCTGACCATTCACGTGCGGGGGTTCCCAAACCTCCCATTGCTGCAGGGACCCCAGGCTGGGGTTCTCTCTCTCTGTGGGGCTGGAGGGCCTGGCAGGGGACTCCTGGGGCTGGAGGGCTGTCTGGTCTGCAGACAGGATTTTCCACTCACCCAAATTCTCAGTGGCAGGCGACCTGGTAGCTCTCCACCGTTCTGCTTTTGAAGTCTTTGAGGGTGGCAAGGCAGTCTCGAAGCATCTGGAGTCTCCGCTGGGTTGGGTCCAGCCTGACGACCAGATAAGCTCTCCTAGCTGCGTGGGTTCTGCTTTTATCTGCCAAAACTCATCTTCCCACAGCATGCTGTCTGTTGCTTCCCCCTCTGGGGTATCAGCAGCTGCCGTGTTATCGCCTTTAAGCAGATTCCCTCTTCCCATAATGAAATTTCCTCCTGAATCTTTGCCAGCTTCTCTCATGACTAGAGACAGCGGCTGGAGTTCAGGACCCCAGGTAATTTGAAAAGAATATAGATCTTGGCATGATGTCAAGGTTCCGACTAATGAAACACTTCAAAGAACTTCCAGGCATTGTTTATCCTAAAAAGTCTTTATTCATGTAACACAATTTTGGCACGGCATGAATGGGATGCCAAGATCTGAATTCTCCTCCCCTGAGAACATATTTTGCTAGCATATTTCCCTCCCTTAATCTGCTGTCATAAATCACGTTCTCCAATCAGTTTGAAGGGCAAAGGTTGCCTTCCGTTTCTGTGCGTTTCTGTGCGCGGGCTGCTTCTTAAAGTAAACCCCATGCACATTCTTTCTTATCTCACTAATCCCCCACACGCATTCTTTCTCCTCCCCTCCCAGCATCATTTAAGTTAACTCTAAGAATACCACACAGCTCTGCATATTTTGTCAAGGCAAGAACATCCAAAGTTAGCAGCATTGACATATACACTTATTTCCAAATTTGTTCTGTTCTTTTTACCCATAATTAAACCTATGTTTAATCTTTAAATGTTCCATTTAATAAATCCAATCATCTAATCTTTTAACTCTATTCAAAACATTTTTTTTTAGTTATCCGTTGGAATTTTCTTAAAATCAATTACATTTAAATATCTAAAACATTTCCTTTATATTGACCATCTGAAACATTTTTATATTTCACATATCAAAATACAAAATAAAAAAAGAGAAAAGAAAAAATACTATCTTACTTGGGGGGTTCATCCCTCTTAAACTAGATATAGATATAATAGGCAAATCAAACATCATGTCTTTGTAAAAAGATTTTGCGCCTTCATATTCATTGAAGATTTCTTTCATCATCCCTTGTCTCCCCATTTCTTGTGGTACTCCCAACAGTTCTGCAATCCATTTTGTCAAATCTTTTTCCTTATCCTCAAATTTATTTTGTGGTCTTAGAGTACAAGTTATCTTTTCCATGTCTAATGTTTCTTGTAAGTCCTTCTTCACTTGAGTCTCCATCTCTAAGTTTCTATCCACTAGTATATATTCAGTTGTTTGCTTTACATGATCTCTCTCTCTTTTTGTTTTCTGATCATTTATTTGTTGTGACGTTAAATTGAGAATGCATTCATTTAAATTTTCAAATTCATTTTTAATTTCCTTGTGGTTTGAAATTAATGTCATTTCTATTTGTTGTAACAGAACATACATTTCCTCCTGGGAAGTATTTATTTTTTCTTGATATGTTCTTTCTGCAGACCTCTGATGCTCCATAATGACCAAAAATCCTTTCTCTGCCAATCACTTTAAAGTCACAGTTTAAAAAGTATTTATAATCCAGGAAGATCATTTTTTCCTAAGTTTTATAGTTCTCGCTTTGTAGATAGTCCACAATGTTTTCTTTTCTTTTATTACAGCTGTTCTTTGTTTAATTAAAGCTTTGAAGGTCACAATAACAAGTTTTTTTTCTGGGCTGTATATTTAGGGCAGTATTTTCATCTACCACTAGATGTCAGCACCAGTCCATCTTTCAATTTTCAAAACAAATAAGCCATTTATCTCTGTCAATAATCTTTTGCCAGGAAACTCTTAATAAATTCCATCAATTTCACTTTTTCCAAGTTTAAATCTTGTATTAATTTTATTTCAGTATTTTTATTCCCCATAAATTTAATTCGCTGCTTCTGTTTAGAGGAGGGTGGAGCAAAGACACCCCCCCTCACTTTCGGAGGATTTTTACTTCTGGGTTTTTTTCTTTTTTTCCCAGGAAATCAGTCAGGTAGAAGAAAGAGAATCAATATTCTTACCCAGTTCAATCACGCTGTTTATGATCACGCTTAGTTTAATGCTTTTTGGCTTCGGCTGCATGTAGCTTGGGCTAGACTCACGAATGACGCTAGCCTTTCTTCTGTCGGTTTTTGGAGAGCTTTCCCCAGACGTCCAGATTGACTACTGTCTCCCCAGGATCGGCGGGGCTTCCCTCCTTCCTTGCCACCTCTCCGGGGTGGCTTTGGGCCCATTTAGGGTCCCCAAACAGAGAGAAATCAGCCGTAGGGCGCGGAACCTCGTGATCCCCCGGCTGTCGCGCTAACTGCACAGAACTGGAAGCCCCTCTTTCCACTTTTTATACTTGTCCTTTTTGTCTTTCAATTTATCAGAGAGTTCTTTATGCAGCCATGCTGGTTTATTTTGAGAGCTGTTATTTTTCTTCTTCGTTGGTATTGTGCTAGACTGAGCTTTTATAATCTCACTTTTCAAAATTTCCCAAGCTTCTTGAGTTATTTTCCCCTTGAGGATTCTCATCCATGGAATCCTTCCCAAGTTCTCTCTAAGTTTGTTCAAATTAGCTCTCTTAAAGTCCAAGACTCTAGTTTGACTGTGTACTATTGCTTGTGCTTGCATAATGTTGAATTCCAATATTGCATGGTCACTCCCCCCCAAGGTTCCTGTGGTTTCAACACCTTCTATAATTTCATCTCTGTTAGTGAGAATTAAGTCCAATATGGCTGATCCCCTAGTTCCCTTCTCTACTTTTTGGGAGACAAAGTTGTCTGCTAGGTTTGTCAGGAATCTGTTTGATCTTCCACTTGGTGCGGAGTTTGTCTCCCAGTTGATGTCAGGGTAATTAAAGTCCCCCATTACTATTGTGATGTGCTTCCTACATACCTTAGTTAGCTGACTAGCAAAAAGTTCATCTATTACCTCTGTTTGGTTGGTTGGCCTATAGTATACACCTATGGCAATGTCATTTTTCCCCCCTTTTATATTGACCCAAATGCATTCAAGGCAGTTTTCATCATTGTTGTGCTCTATTTCTGTAGAGATATAGTTATTTCTTCTATAGAGAGCAAGTGGAGAACCTATACCATCTCAGACAAGTGACTGGTGCTTTGGTGAATAACGTGACCCCCTATTCTTTGTGGCAGCCCCTCAAATACTGGAATACTGCTATCATGTCTCCCCTATTTCTTCTTTTCTTTAGACTAGCCAAACCCAAGTCCTGAAGCTGTTCTTCGTATGTTTTAGTCTCCAGGCCTTTGATCATCTTAGTTGCTCTTCTCTGAATTTTTTCCAAACTCTCAACATCTTTTTTGGTGACCAAAATTGGCTAGCACCATCTCGCATTTAGGAGCCATGCTTACACAGGAAAAATGCCATTTACCTTTAACAAAGAGAGTCACATACCTGTATGCAAATGAAGCGATGACGCTTAGGTGAACTGATGGTTGTCTTACATCTTGGAGCCAATCAACAAACCTCCGGGTCCCTTTTTGAATTTTGCGCTGTTGCGATTGGACAGAACTTTGTATAAAATGTAGCCAACACCCCCCCCCCAAGGTGTGGCTCTTCCCTTGCACGCTGCTGCCTGTGTGCCAGGAGGTTAACCACCCAGCTGTTCTGTTCGGCCAAATAAAAAGTTGTTTTCCCCGCTCCTGAAGCCTCCGTCTGAGTTCCTGTTTGGCTGTTTGAGAGACTCAGATTCCTGCTGCCAGCTAAAAACTTTACACAGTAAATTGGCCAGGAAGAAATATAGACTTAGAAATAACAAAGTCAACTTCATACACAAAAGGAGAGAACTCTCTGGGTGGATAACTAGCAAATGGGTCCTTTTTAAGGGGCTTGAAGGAGAGTGGGAAACTGATTTATTACATTTAATTGGGGAATGATCTTATCTGTTTTTTGGGGGAAGATAGATTGACTTTGGAGATTGGACTTATTATATTCAATCAATCAGCATTTGATAAGAGATGGTATTAAGAAACAAATGTGGATATTTGATCCAGGACCAACTAGGGTTAATATTTGGGATGATTTGGGATTGAAGCCGTGGTAAATTTTCTAGGAGTTGATTACAATATCAGTTTGTTAACAGAGGGTTTTGGAATTTCAATTTTGTCTTTTATTACTATTAATAATTCTTATTACTTTTATACTTTTATATAATATGTTTATTATTTTCCTGTTAACTATTTTTATTAATATAGTATATAGATGACAGGCTAACAATTTGTAAACAGATTTGGTAGTTTAGTAGTTTAAAATTATTTTGGCCTGTTTCGCAAGGGGTGGGAAATGAACACTGCTTTATTAATCAGCATTCAGCTAGGGAGGATATTATGTGTATACGTGTTAGTCTTTTTTTCTTTTTTTTAAGACACTTTTTCTTTTTAATGTGTTCTTTGTTGTTTTTTATTCTTTTGTCCTTTTAAAAATATTTTGGCGTTTTGTATTTTAACTTTCTTTGAATAAACTATCTTCAGAAAAGAAAGATTTGAAACAAGTGGTTGCTTATACTTGTATAAGAACACATACATACAGCTGATGAGAAATGATCATGAGGAAGCTAAATCTTAAATCCTCTCAGAATCCAAAGAAGGCCTGGAACATCTGATCAAGAAAATCAAAGAAGAAAATGAGAATTTTGGTCTCTTTCTGAGCATCAAAAAGACCAAGCTCATGACCACTGCAAGGACAGGAAACATCAAAATAGAAAGTGATGGTGAAGAGATAGAATGCATGGAAAAAAATCACTTTCCTAGGATCATAAATAGCTCATAGAGGTGAACGCATCCCAGAAATAAAATGTCGGACTGCACTGGGTGGCACAGCAATGATGAACATGAGCTGATTATGGAAAAGCAAGGACATCAGCCTGGCAACCAAATGTAGGTTAGTCCGCTCTATTGTGTTCCCCGTAGCTATCTATGGTTGTGAACGTTGGACCTTAAAAAAGCAAGACAGAAAGAAAATTGACTCCTTTGAGCTGTGGTGCTGGAGAAGGTTCCTGTGTATTCCTTGGACAGCAAAGGTGACTAACAAGCAAGTACTGGAGCACATAACACCAGACATGTCACTAGAAGGCAAAATCACGAAACTGTGTGTCACTTACTTTGGCCATGTCATGCAGGGGAATTCACTGGAGAAAGTAATTATGTTTGGAAGAGTTAGCGGCAAAAGGAAACCAGGGCGCCAAAGAACACGATGGGTGGACACCATCAAAGCTGACACCAGCCAGAGCATAGAAGAACTCAAAGAAATAGTGCAAGATCAGAAGATGTGGAGAGACCGGGCCCATAGAATCACCAAGCGTCAGACTTGACTGAATGGATAACATCACCATCATCACAGCTGACAAGTCTTTATTGTCCTTTGCTAAGGAAGGAAGGAAGATAAACTACTTTGGTGTCAGGCAATCTTCTTGAGAAATTTGAGAAAGGATTCTGTAACTGGGTAACAAATTAGAAAAAGCCCTTTCTCTGAATATTTTCTTCAAATGGCCAGATCATAAGCCATTTAAGGGCTTTTAACACAGAACTAATACTTCAGATTGTTGTTAGAACTACATAGGTAGCCCAAACAGAATGTAAAACTCATGAAACCTTAGTGGCTGATGCTGCCATTAATATTTTCAAGTACTTTTCACTGATAGCTGTGCATGGAACACATAATGGTACTCTAAACAGGCAATAGTATAAGAATATAACCAACCTGTCGTTCTGTAGCTGTGGTTGGTAAGCCTTGGCTAGTGATATCTTTTGGACCTCCAAATGCTATATAAAGCTGATTATAATACCCCTAAGCTGTGAACAAGAGTTTCTGAAAAGGCAATCTTCTAAGGTATTTAGACAGAAAGCTGGAGTTACCATGAAGTGTTGGTTCTTCAGGCTAGCAAGATGAATAGCAAAAGACTAGGCATATTTCTTACAGAACATAATACCTCAGTTACAGAATTTGAAAGAAATGTACAACATGGTACCACAAAGAGTTTTCTGAGTAAAAGAAAAATTTCAAGAGAGATACATAGCAATAGCAGTAACACTTAGACTTATATACAGCCCCATAGTGCTTTACAGCACTCTCTGGGCAGTTTACAATTTAAGGCATATTGCCCCCAACAATCTTGGTCTTCATTTTACCAACCTTGGAAGGATGGACGTCTGAATCAATTTTGAGGCCTGTCAGGATTGAACTCCAAGCTGTGGGCAGAGTTTGCCTGCAATACTGCATTTTAACCACTGTGCCACCAGGGCTCAGAAAGAAGGAATAGCAATAATGTCCCTAATATTGTAGGTGTGCCTAGCCATGTTCATACTTATGACTTTGTAGCAGAACAGTGAATTTTTAAGGAGTGGATGTTTCAGTTTCTTCTGACCAGAAGAGGGCATTATGCTAAGTGTCACTTTATCTCCTCAATTAGTAGGATGGCTACAGTGGAGGGGGGAATCCCTAGCTGTAAAATGATTACCAGCTGAACCTAAATTACCTAAATTAAAATTGCAGAGTGGGCACAGTTAGTGACATTCAACAAAGTTGGTAGTAATGACTAGTGGTGATATCAGATACCAGTGGACATCTCAGTGTTATCTTAAATCTTTCTAATGACCAACATAAAGACCTCCTGAACTTTTACTCTAATGTTATAGGATTCAGATTGTATTCTTAATTTCTTGTGTGCAATCAAATTAAATCCAAGTGTTTTGTTGATGAAATACTGTATGTTATATTGGCCTAAGCTTTTCACCTAACTTCTCCAAATTAATGTACTGTTCACAACTTTTTCCATTGTAACCCACATTGTTATCTTACAAAATTCTACAAAATAATGGTTTTCTGAAACTCATGTGTATCCTGTGAAGCAAATATCACATGCCCATAGAAGATCTTCAAGATCTTTATTTCATTTTCATTTTTATTTAATTTATTTGCTTCCCAAAGTCACCCAGCTGGCTTTCGTGGCTACAGAGGGATTCACAGTCGCCCACTTTCTAGCCTGGTGCCTTGACCACTAGACTAAACTGGCTCTCTTATTTTGATAATTATTTATCAATCTTATTTTTGAAAATAAGATCTTATTTTAGAAGCAACCCAAGTCATTATTATGTTATGGAGTCAGTTGCAGACACAACACTAGACAGCATGAACTTTCCTGCCAGCATAACCTGGCTTGCTCAAGTCTTTCCTTGAATTTTGCCAATTGGTGTACTTTGCAAAAGCAAAGCAGCTATTATGACTGGGTGGATAGTATTTTTGGAAGGAACAAGTAGAAAGCTATAGCCTCCAACTTAGCTTGTGTGTGTGTGTGTGTGTGTGTGTGTGTGTGTGTGTACAAATATAATTGCAAATAAGACAGGTGTCCCTTTGTATAAGCAGCACAGTCATTCCTATTCTTTCCCATGGACTCTAGTTTTTGAGGGAGGGCTTTAGAATAGAATAGAGCTGCAAGGGACCTTGGAGGTCTTCTAGTCCAGCCCCCTGCTCAAGCAGGATTTAAAGCACACTCACAGCAAACTTGGTGAATTAGAAGACAAAAATGCAAGCATGACAGCATTGCAGATTTCAAACAAGAAACCACTTTACACAAATGACTTTCACGTGGTATTGGGTTCAGACGTTCTTGAAAGCATTTGGTGGTAGGGAGGCAGCATGTCACTCTTTGAAATTTTAAGGTTTATTGAGGTTTATTCTAACATAAAATATAATGAAAATAAAGATTAAAAAGGGGGAGTGCAAGATTAAGGGAAAAAAGAAGAAAAAAAAGTTGTTGACTTCTTACTCTCTCCAACACAATAAAATACTAATACATTTACACCCTCAACATTTACATTACATTTAGTTATTATAAGCCATTTCTGTAACTACACACTCATGACATCTTCAAACTAGATTCTAAGTTTCATTTTTTCCTATTTCAAGCATAAATACCAGAAGCAATTTCCCAATAGAAACAGGACCAAATCAAATCAAATCTCAATAATAATAACAACAACAACAACAACAACAACAACAACAACAACAACAATAATAATAATAATAATAATAATAATAATAATAATAATAATAATAATAATAATAATAATAAAGTTGGAAGGGACCTTGGAGGTCTGCTAGTCCAACCCCCTGCTCAGGCAGGAAACCTTATACCATTTCAGACAAATGGTTGTCTAGTCTCTTCTTAAAAACTTCCAGTGTTGGAGCATTCACAACTTCTGGAGGCAGGTTGTTCCACTGATTAATTGTTCTAACTGTCAGGAAAATTCTCCTTAGTTCTAGGTTGCTTCTGTCCTTCATTAGTTTCCATCCATTGCTTCTTGTCCTGCCTTCAGGTGCTTTGGAGAATAGCTTGACTCCCTCTTCTTTGTGGCAACCCCTGAGATATTGGAACACTGCTATCATGTCACCCCTAGTCCTTCTCTTCATTAAACTAGACATACCCAATTCCAGCAACCGTTCTTTATATGTTTTAGCCTCCAGTCCCCTAATCATCTTTGTTCTTCTTCTCTGTACTCTTTCTAGAGTCTCAACCTCTTTTTTACATCGTGGTGACCAAAACTGGATGCAGTATTCCAAGTGTGGCCTTACCAAGGCGTTATAAAGTGGTATTAACGTTTCACGTGATCTTGATTCTATCCCTCTGTTAATACAGCCTAGCAGTGTTTTGGCTTTTTTGGCAGCTGCAGCACACCGCCTGCTCATATTTAAGTGATTGTCCACTAGGACTCCGAGATCCCTCTCACAGTTACTACTATTGAGCAAGGTACTATGACTCCAAGGTCCCTCTCACAGTTACTATTTTTAAGCCAGGTCTTGCCCAATCTGTACTTGTACCTTTGATTTTCCCTACCTAAATGTAAAACTTTGCTTTTCTCCACATTGAAACTCATTTTGTTGGATAGGGCCCATTGTTCAAGTTTGTCAAGATCTTTTTGGATCCTGAGTTTGTCTTCTGGGGTGTTGGCTACTCCTGCCAGTTTCGTGTCATCTGCAAATTTGATGAGTTCCTCTTCAATTCCCTCATCTAGTCATTGATGAAGATATTGAAGAGTACTGGGCCTAAGGCGGAACCTTGTGGTACCCCACTGCTTACTACTCTCCGTGTGGATGTAGTGCCGTTGAGGACTACTCAGTGAGTACGGTTTGCCAGCCAGCTACAGATCCATCTGGTGGTGATGTTGTCTACTCTATTCCACCTTTTTCTAGCTTAACAAGGAGTAGGTTGTGGTCTACTTTATCAAATGCCTTACTGTAGTCTAAGTATACTACGTCCACAGTATTTCGCTGGTCTATTAGTTTAGTCACTTTGTTGAAGAATGAAATAAGATTGGTTTGGCATGATCTGTTTTTAACAAACCCATGCTGGCTACTGGTTATGACTTTGTTTGCTTCTAGTTGTTCGCAGATCTGTTTTTTGATTATCTTTTCTAGGATCTTCCCAGGTATTGATGTTAAACTGATTGGTCTGTAGTTTCCTGGGTCCGGTTTTTTTCCTTTCTTGAAGATGGGAACCACATCAGCCCTTTTCCAATCCTCAGGTACTTCCCCGGTGCTCCAGGATTTTTGAAAGATGTGGTGCAATGGTTCTGAGATAACATCTGCCAGCTCCTTCAGAACTCTGGGATGTAATCTGTCAGACCCCGGTGATTTATATTCATCAAGGTCGGATAGGTGTTCTCTTACCATTTTCTTGCTTATTTTAAATTTTGTTTCTAATTTGTCTTTTGCAGTGGTTTTTTTGGTATGTTGGGCTATAGTTTCTTTTTGTGTGAAGACTGATGCAAAGTATGAGTTAAGCAGCTCAACTGCTTTCCTTGCCATCTTCTCTCTTTAGTGGACCTACAGTTTCCTTGACTTTTTTCTTGCTGTTAATATGTTGGAAGAAACTTTTTTTATTATCCATGATTTCTGTTGCAAGTCTTTGTTCGTTCTGAGCCTTTGCTTTCCTGACTTCATCTTTGCATGTTCTGCTGATAATCGGCCTTAGTTATGTGCCCCTCTTTCCATTTTTTGTATTTGTCCTTTTTGTCTTTCAGTTTGTCAGAGAGATCTTTGTGCAGCCATGCTGATTTCTTCTTGAATTTCTTGTTTTTCTTTTTTAGTAGTATTGTACTGGTCTGAGCTTTTATGATTTCCCACGCTTCTTGGGTTGTTTTCCCCTTTAGGATTTTTATCCACACTTCCCTCCATGTAGATGCAGTTCCATTCAGGACCACACACTGAATACGGTCAGTCAGCCAGCTACAGATCCATCTGATGGTGATGCTGTCTAACCCATATTTTTCTATCTTATCAAGTAGTAGGTTGTGGTCTACTTATCAAACGCCTTACTGAAGTCCAAGTAAATTATATCCACAGCATTCCTCTGGTCCACTAATTTTGTCACCTGGTCAAAGAATGCAATAAGATTTGTCTGGCATGATCTGTTTTTGACAAAACCATGTTGGCTTTTGATAATGACTTTCTTTGCCTCTAGGTGTTCGTTGATTCGTTGCTTATCTTTTCCAGAATCTTCCCAGGTATTGAGATCAGGCTGATAGGTCTGTAGTTTCCTGGATCTATTTTTTTCCCTTTTTTTGAAGATGGGAACTACATCAGCTCTTTTCCAGTCCTCTGATAGTTCCCCAGTGCTCCAGGATCTTTGAAAGATATAGTTCAGTGGTTCTGAGATCACATCTGCCAGTTCCTTGAGAACCTTGGGGTGTAATCCATCTGGTCCTGGTGATTTGAACTCATCTAGGGTGGACAGGTGCTCACTTACCATTTTCTTGCCTATCTTAACTTGTGTTTCTAATCTGTTTTTTACGGTACTGTTTTTGATAGGTTGGACTGTTTTTTCTCTTTGTGTAAAGACGGATGCAAAAACCAAGTTAATTATTCTGCTTTCTCCCTGTTGCTTGTCATCTTCTTGCCACTTTCTCCCACTAATCATTTCCTTAACTTTTTTCTTGTTTTTTACATGTTGAATGAAGCTTTTTTTTGTTATTTTTGACTTTTGTTGCAAGCCTTAGTTCATTTTGAGCCTTAGCTTTCCTCACTTCATCTTTGCAGGCTCGGGCTATTTGGTGATATTCTGCCTTAGTTATGTGCCCCTCTTTCCACTTTTTATACTTGTCCTTTTTGTCTTTCTTTTTTTAATATTTATTTTTTATTAGTTTTCTATTGTTACATTTCATTAGTGCTTGATAAGCATCGTGTTATCTGGGTTACTTTTTGTTTTGCTTAATAATACAAATTATGTTCCTAGTCTCTACCCGGTTTTTCCAGCCATTGATAAAATAAATTCCATATTTGAAAATATTCTGTATCTTCTTTCTCTTTAATCCTCAGCGTGAGTCTGTCCATTTCAGTGCAGTCCAATATCTTCTTAATTATCTCTTCATCTGATGGTGTTTCTTCCTTCTTCCAATGTTGAGCAAATACAATCCTCGCTGCTGTGAATACATGCAATGTTAGATATACACTTTGTTTATCAAATTTTTCTGGTACTATACCTAATAAGAAAAGTTCAGGTTTAAAGTCTATATTTTTCTCTAACATTTTTTCTAACCAAGTGTGTATTTTAACCCAAAATTTTCTTGCTTTACCGCAAGTCCACCACAGATGTGCCCGGTTTTTGGTTACATTTCCAACATTTACTAGATATGTTTATGAACATTTTTGCTAATCTAAGTGCCATCTATAAAACATTTTATATAAGTTCTCTTTATAAGAAGTTGCCATTGTTAATTTATAATTTCTTTCCCACAGATTTTGCCATTTATTATATCCAAAGCTTTTTGCCCATTGTGTCATTGTTTCTTTCACTTGTTCATCTTCCATTTTCAAATTTAATAAAAAATTATATAATTTCTTGATCAGTTTTTCATCAGAGGTCAGCAATATCTGATCAAACATTGTCTGGTCTTTATAAAAACCATACATTTTAAGATCTCTATCATATCTAGATTGGAATTGCACTTGAAGCCACCATGATACTTCAATACCCTGGTGTTCAAGCTCGTTTAGATTTTAAATTCCCTTCAGTATCCAAAATGTCCTTATATGTCCAGATTTTCTCAAATTTCAATAGATTAGGGTGAATGAATGCTTCCATCGTTGAGAGCCATCTTGGGATTTTCTGGTATATTTTGGCTTTTATCTTTTCCCAGACAAGAAGTAGTGAGTTTCTAACATAGTGATTTTGAAAGTATCTATAAACTTTATTCTTCTCATACCATAAGAATGCATGCCATCCAAGTTGCAAATCATGTCCTTCTAAGTATAACAGTCTTTTATCTCTGAGGCTTATCCATTCTTTTAGCCATGTTAAGACACATGCTTGATAATATAAAACCCAGTCTGGTAATCCAAATCCTCCATTTTCTTTATATTCTTGTAACATTTTCAAATAAATTTTAAGATCAGTGTATTCAAAACATCAAAAATTTTCTTCTCTATTTTTATAGAGAAACATTTTATGTTTGGAACATGAAAAACAGTTTTGGCAAGATATTCATTTTCACTGTAGCTATTCTTCCTAACACTGATAATTGTAATTTTTTCCATTTTTCCAAATCTAGTTTTATTTGATTAAGTAGTTTTGTGTAGTTATCTTCTTTTATTGTTGCACATCTTGCTGTTAAATATATTCCCAAATATTTAACTTTTCTAACTATTTGGAAGTCCATTTTTTCTGACAATTGGCTTTTTTGATTAGATGTGAAGTTTTTAACTATAACTTTAGTTTTTTCTCTATTTATCTTCAATCCTCTACTTGTCCGAATTCCTCTATCTTTTTCAATAATTTCGAGGTTGTCTCCAGCGGTTCTTCTAGGATAAATACCAAGTCGTCTGCAAACGCTTGTAATTTATAGCTTTCATCTTTTATCTTGATTCCTTTGATTTCTGAGTCTTGTCTGATGTTTCTATTCAAAACTTCCAAAGTCAATATAAATAACAATGGGGATAGAGGGCATCCTTGTTTTGTGCCTTTCTTTATATTAATATTCTCTGTATATTCCCCATTTACTATTGCTTTTGCTGTTTATTTCTGGTATATTGTCTTAATAACATTAATAAACTTTTCTCCAAACTCCATACACTTTAATTGTTGTATTATAAATTGCAAGCTTACATTGTCAAAAGCTTTTTGAGCATCTAGAAAAATTAGTGCCATTTGTTTTCCTGGGTGCATTTCATAATATTCCAATGTATCCAAAATGATCCTTAGGTTATGTTTTATTTGTCTTTTTGGTAGAAATCCATTTTGATCTGGATGGATAAATTCCATCAAAAAAAATTTCGGTCTCTCTGTTATTATTGAAACAAAAATTTTGTAATCCACATTCAATAATGATATTGGTCTATAATTTTTTATCTGTGTCAAGCCAGAGTCCTCTTTTGGTATTAAAGTGATGTTTGCTTCTATCCATGTATTTGGTATTTTAGCTTTTAATAGTACCTCATTACACACTTCCTTCATTGGAAAGCTTAATATGTCTTGCAGGCATTTATAGAACTCTGCGGGTAGCCCATCTGGACCTGGAGTTTTATGATTTTTTTGTCCTTTTATAGCTTCCATCAGTTCCGTCATTGTTATTTTTTCATTTAATAAGTTTTTAGAGGTTTCTGAGATTTTTGGTAGGTTGGCCTTTTCCATGTATTGTACTGTTTTTTCCAAAGAAATTTTTTCTATTTCATATAATTTTTCATAAAATTCTTTAACTATTTTTTTATTGCATCATTTTGAAATTGTAAACATCCCTTCTCATCTTGCAGCTTATCAGTTTTTTCTCTTTTTTTTCAGTTTATAAGCCAGCCATCTTCCCGGTTTATTTGCATTTTCAAAAAAGTTTTGTTTTGCCCTTTGGATTTGTTGGGCCAGTTCTTCTGACTCTATTAGGTTTAATTTGTGTTTTGTTATCTCCATTTGTCTCTTCAGAGTTTTCTTTTGTGTATCTCTTTGTAGTTCTAACTCCAATTTCTTAAACGCTTCCCTTAGTATTGTGTATTGTTGTTTTTTCTCTTTGTTCTTTTTGGCCATATAGGTTATAGCTAATCCTCTAAAGCAGACATGTCAAACTCGCGACGTCACGTGACGTCACGCGACTATCGGAGCTTTTTCCCCATTGCCGGCAATGGGGTGGGCGTGGCTTCGTTGTGATGCGTCCGGCCCGCGGGCCAGCAGTTTGACACCCCTGCTCTAAAGTATGCTTTGGCTGTGTCCCATACGTTCTGGAGTGAGGTCTCTTCTTTTTTATTTTCTTTAAAGAAAAATTTCATTTCCTTTTCTGCTATTTCTATAAATTCTTTTTTTTAATAATATTTTATTAATTTTGCAATTTTACATTAAGGTATTTAAAAAGCAACTTGGTGACTGGGTTAGTCAATTGCTCAATAACAAAATCTTAGTACAAATCTCAGGTTACAACATCAAATATTTCTTCTCTTTTTCCCTTAACAATTACTGTCTCATGTTCAGGTTGGTACATTTCTGATTATATCAATTCAATAAGGACATCACTGTTGCATTTATCAATTAATTTTTAGCTTATACATATCTTAATTACATTCAATCTTCATAAACAATCCATATCCTGTTATTAATTTTACTCAATTTTTAATTTCTTATCAATATTCCAATTTAACCTTTAATATTTATAGTTTTCAGACTTTGGGTAACCAAAATTTCCCTTATCTCACTTCATAACAAATTATAATATCCAAAATACATATTTTATCTATTTAAGTATAATCTTGTTCTATTTCCTAAAAGTTAACTATTTCCCATCATATTTAATCATCTACTTAATAACACAATATCCTCTTTAATAAATCAAGACCATTCTATATATTGCCTGGGTTAGTCAATAAATCAAACATATTCATCGTATTTAACTTTCTTTTCCTTTTTAAGTCCAATTTCTAACTAGTTTCCAAATATTATAAATCTAAAAACCAAAATTCCCCTTATCTCAACATCTCCCTTTTACCCTCTTATTGGCAACATAAAATCCCCTCTAATGAGTCAAAGTCCCAGTTTTTTCAACCTTATTCTAGCTTTCTTCCTTTGCCAATTAGGCTTCCATATCAGCGCCTTTAAATCATCAAATAGATCTCGCTCTATTCTTACATGTGTTGTTTGAGTTAAAGGAGACCATTTGATTGCCATTTTTCTGGGAGAACTAGCCCATTTGTATCCATTAAATTGTCTCCTTATTGTTCCAGTTCCCCATATTAGCTCTAATGTATTTGTCTTCAATTCAATCTGTTCCATTTTTTTCTCAAACTTCTTCTGATTTATAAAGAAAGTCTTATCTGTTTTCCATGTTGTCACTTCCTTTTCTGGATTTTCTATCAGGTATACTTGATGATCAGTTGAGTCCTCTGTCTTCATCTTTGGTTGTCCCGCTTCTTCTGTTTTCTTCTGCATTGTTGGTTCTTTAGTGATGGTCAAAATTTGGCTTTGTGCATCTAAGCTGCCATCTTGATCTTTTATTTTCGGTCTTATTTTATCACAAGCTGCAAGAATGCTTTCATGTATTGCTTTCATCATAGCAAGGGTTTTTTTCTCTTCTTCATCCATCTTTCACTTGTTTGTAAATAGTCTTTCTAGTAAAAGTTATTTGTTAAGCAAAGGTCAGTAAAAGTTTACAGTCACAGTTCAAGTGAGCCAATTTTGCTGCCCAGCTGTTCTCTTTCAGCTGAATCTTCTCACAAGTGGCTCCAAGGTCAGAGTCTTATCTAAGTCTGGGCTTTGAGCCAAGTCTCTTTAAAAAATAACAATTGCAATACCAAGCTTCACCACCAGATGCCACTGATGCAGTTTAAAGTTTTTTAAGTCCCAATTACTTCTTTTTTGTGAATAAAAACAAAAGTCTCCAATAGAAATACGGAAATTTTTAGTCCAAATATTGGGTTCTATCCAGTGGTGGGATTCAGCCAGTTCGCACCAGTTCAGCAGAACCGGTAGCTAATTTTTTGTTGCCCAGGCCCAGAATGGACTTCCGGAAGTGGCATCCACACAGAGAACCAGTTGTTCACATATTTGAATCCCACCACTGGTTCTATCTCAACCTCCTGTATATTGGTTCTTAGTTCAGGGGACATCCATATCATATCATTTCTGGACCATGATTTATGTCTGTTCGAATAAAATGTATACTGAGTCTTTTTTAAGTTCATTTCTCTCCAGACATCCTGTACACGTATTTCTTCTATCATTTGGAAAAAAGCTTTAGGGAGTCTCTTTCTTCCTTTTCCCCCTATTTTACTGCTTTTGTAATCTAATTTTCCATCCACGATTGCATTGAAATCTACTAGACAAATATTTTGATATTCCATTTCCAATATTTTCCTGTGTAGTTTTTGATAAAATTCTTCTTGTTTATTGTTTGGTGCATATATTACTATCATCAATATCTTTTTTTGATTTATCATTGTTTCCACCATTAAGATTCTTCCTTCTTCATCTGAATAGACCTGCTTAGAGTCCAATGTCTCTTTAATGTATAGGGCTACTCCTCTTTTCTTTTGTTGTGCTGATGCATAATAACGTTTTTCAATTTTCGGACATTCCAGGAATTTATGATGTTGTTTTTTAATATGTGTTTCTTGGAGGCCAATTATATCCATTTTTAATTTTTGTAGTTGTGTGAAGATTTTTTTCCTTTTTGAGGGGGAGTTCAATCCATTTATGTTCATCGAAAGGATCCCAATTTCCTTCTCCATCTTGTTTACTTATATTTAGGTTTTAATTTCCTCCTTTACCGAGATTGCCCTACCCCTTACAGAACTACTCAAAACAGGCAAAGGAGGAGGAAAACCGTGACCGGGCCAGCCACTTACATGGACTATGAGCTGTCAAACAGGTTTTGAGAATTTAAAAAGAGTATTTGCTGCTGAACCGGTCCTAAAGCACCCCTGCCCAGGGGAACCCTTTGTAATCCAAGCTGACGCTAGCGACGTGGCAGTCGGAGCTGTATTACTGCAAAAGAACAAAAGTGGAGTTCTACAACCCTGTGCCTACACCTCTAAAAGATTTACTGAAAGCGAGAGAAGATGGGCAATCTGGGAGAAGGAGGCCTTCGCTATTAGGTGGGGGCTGTTAAACTGGCGACACTATCTAGAAGAGAGCAAGGTGCCATTTGAAGTATGGACAGATCATAAAAACCTAGAGGCACTGAAAACTCCCCGCAAATTGTCCCCAAAGCAAGTGCGGTGGGCACAGTACTTTAACCACTTCAACTTCACTCTAAAGTACATACCGGGAAGAAAAAACTTCCTAGCTGATGCGCTATCGAGATTGCCCCAGTACAAAAGCGAGCGCGAAGAGGTTAATGAGGCAATTATCTCCAATCCACAAACTGCTGCTCAACTCACGCCTCGCAGGGTCCCAAATCCTGATGACCCTGGGGTAAAGAAAATAAAACAAAAGCTCCTCACCGATCAATGGTTCAAAGATAATCAAACCTCCCTAACAGGCAGGGATGGTTTGGCTTACAAGGGGGGGAAACTGTATTTGCCTGAAGACCTCCGTCTTAATGCTCTCAAACACAGCCATGATGTAAAACAGGCTGGACACTTTGGATATCTAAAAACTCTACTTCTCACCCTCCGGCAATTTTGGTGGCCGGGGCTGAAACGGGATGTGGAAAACTATGTAAAGAGTTGTACCATATATGCCACAATGAAAAGAATCCCAGGGAAAACCCCTGGGTTACTGCAGCCGGTGGCAGACCCTTCTCAACCCTGGGAAGAAATAGCTATGGACTTTATAGTAGACCTACCTGAAAGTAGAGGAAATACTGTCATCTGGACTGTGATAGACCTGTTCTCGAAGCAGGCTCATTTCATCGCCTGCAAAGGACTCCCATCTGCCCAACGACTGACTAAATTGTTCCTGAAACATATCTACCGGCTGCACAGTGCCCCTAAGCGAATAATTTCAGACAGGGGGGTGCAGCTCACAGCGAAGTTTTGGAGGAGTTTCCTTAACTTAATTGGAACATCTCAAGGCTTATCATCTGCTTTTCATCCGGCCACCAATGGGGCTGCAGAATCCGCTAACAAAATGGTGGAGCAATATCTCAGATGCTACGTTTCCTACCAACACGCCTTTCAGAGTAACCACGGGAAAAGAGTTCAGCCCAATACCTGAATACCCTCAGGTGCCCTCCGCCTCCCAGACACTTGATCAATGGGGTGAGGGGGTGGGAAGAAGTTTGGAGAAACACGAAAACTGCGTTAAAAAAGTCTTCCGAGACCTATAAAAAGCAGGCCGATAAAAAGAGGGCTCCCCAAAGAACATTCCAAGTTGGGGAAAAGGTTTATCTGTCAACTAAATATTTACGCCTCAAATTGCCCAGCAAGAAATTGGGACCAAAATTCTTGGGGCCTTTCCCCATCGTAAGGATCATCAACCCCGTCACAGTAGAATTGAAACTCCCTAGGCTTTTAGGGAGGATTCACCCTGTCTTCCATTGCAGCTTGTTAAAACGTTGTCGGGGCTCCACTTTAAGACCTCCCCCTAAAAAGGCACCCGAGCCCCTCGTGGTAGTGGGTCAGAGTCACTATGAAGTGAAACGTATTCTTGACTCTAGAATTTTTAAAGGGAAATTGCAGTACCTAGTACAATGGAAGGGGTACTCACTGTCCGAAGCTACTTGGGTGAAATCTAGCGATGTGAAGGCTGACCGACTCATCAAAAAGTTTCATGAGAAAACCCCCAACAAACCAAGAGATAATCCCTGACATATGCTTTTGTTCACATACAGAACCTATCCTTTTTGTAAGGGGGGGCGGATGTCAACGCTGCTAATATTGGATATTATTGCTTTGACAAAATATGCAGAACTGTCTGGTATTTTTAGAGTTAATTTAGATGATGCTGGGAGGGGAGGAGAAAGATAAGGAATGCGTGGGATACGGAACGGAAGTGAATCCTTGCCCTTCAGGCTGATTGGAAAATGTGATTTATGTCTGCAAAATAGGGGAGGGGAATAGCCTGGAATGTTATGTGCAAAGAAAGGGAAATTCAGATCTTGGCATTCATCCATGCCGTTCCGACACTCTGTCACACAAAGAATAAAGACTTTTTAGGATAAACAATGCCTGGAAGTTCTTTAAAGTGTTTCATTAGTCAGAACCATGACATCCGGGGCCAAGCTGCTCCCCTCCACTTCTCCACGTGCGCCTGCGCTCTCGCTCTCTTTCTCTCTGCACTGGGAGTCAGGGAGCAGCTGCAAGAACTGGGTGGATCTGGGCTGGATGGTGGAGGCAGCTGCCAGCCCGAGTCCAGGTATGCTTGCAGAGCAATTTTGCGGACCGCCAGCAGCCCGATCTGGGCTCTGGAGGCCTGGAAAAGGCCTCTGCCGCCCGGATCTATGGCTGCAGAGCAATTTCAGCCCCCCCCCATGGCCGATCCGGGTGGCAGAAGCCTTTTCCAAGCCTCCGGAGCTCGGATCCATGGCTGCGGGGTGATTTTGCAGCCCCCCAGCGCCCCGATCCGGCGGCCTTTTCCAAGCGGTGGCGGCGGCGGCGGCGGCAGCCGGGTGATCCATGCAGGGGGTGGGGGGGGGAAATGGCAGCGGCGGCAGGGCGATCCGTGCGGGGGGTGGGGGGAAACGGCGGCAGCGGCAGCGGCAGCGCAATCCGTGCGGCGGGTGGGGGGGAAATGGCGGCGACGGCCGGGCGTTTCGCATGGCGGGGGAGAAACCTGCCCCACTTGCAGCGGCATTGGGTGCAAAACACGAGGCGGCAAACAGCTGCGTCACGCCGAAACCGGCCGTTTGCCGCCTCCTGCCCAATGCCGCTGCCATGAGGCCGCGGAACAAGCCGGGCGGAGGTCAGGAACCGGGTCGGGGCTCTGCGAGGGTTGGGTCGGGGCGGCGGGAGAACGGCGCTCTACGAGGGTTGGGTCAGACGCATGTGGGGCTGCTGCCTCACTTTCCATGCCATGCTGTGGCTGGGCTGGATTGGGTGTGGAGCCTCCATGCCGCTTCTTCCCCTGTGGACATTGGGAGTGCCCACCCTGCCTACCCCTCATCCCGGGGCAGCTGCAACCGTCCCTCACTCTCCAGCCTGTCGCCGGCCAGCCGGGTGTGCTGAGCTCGGGCCTTGGGCAGATGGAGGCCGGAGGGGAGCGAGAGCCATGGCTGCCCAGCTCCGCCTGAGGATTTGTGCGGGGAGAGGCGCCACCCGGCTCGGTAAGCCGCGGTCTGCCCGCAGGAGGAGGAGGATGGAGGAAGAGGGCTGGCCGGGGATGGGCGCAGTGCTGCCCATGGGGGGAATCTGACCAGCCCCAGCCTGGAGGGGGGAGAGAGGCCAAAGGAGCCCGAAGGGAGGCATCCCGGCATGCCCGGCTGGCCGGCAAGGGGCTGGAGAGCGCCGTACGGTGGCAGCTGCCCCGGGATGAGCAGTAGGTGGGGTGGGTGCTCCCAATGTCTGTGGGGGAAGAATGGCGAGGAGGCTCCGCACCCAGCCCAGTCCAGCCCAGCCCCGGCACTGCATGGAAAGTGAGGCAGCAGCCCCATGTGCGTCCCCGTGCGCGACCGCGCCCCCGCCCTACCAGGCAAGCGGAGTCATGGCATCTGCGGCAGAAGAGCGCAGGCTCTCGGTCCCCTCCAGCCTCCATCGGCCCGAGGCCCGAGCTCGGCGCACCCATCCGGCCGGCGACAGGCTGGAGAGTGCCGGACAGTGGCAGCTGCCCCAGGACGAGCGGTAGGTGGGGTGGGCGCTCCCGATGGCCACAGGGGAAGAAGCGTCAAGCGAGGCAGCAGCCCCACGTGCGTCCCCGAGCACGAGCACGCCCTCGCCCTGCCAGGCAAGCAGAGCCGCAGCATCTGCGGCAGAAGAGCACAGGCGGGCAGCGGAAGGCACGAGGAGCCCCGATCCCAGCATAGACTCTCCCCACTCTCCTCCTCCTCCCGTCTGAAGAGCTGTGGGGCTCAGGAGCCTCCCCCCATGCCCCCCCAGGGAAGAAAACCATCGCGAGACACTCTTCTGTTTTAACGTTTTTTCCTTGTCGCTTTTTGGAGTTTTCATCCTGCTTTCGTGAGATGGCAGCGTTTGGGAGGGGGTGTAGCTGCCCCCTTCCCCCCCAAGCCATAAGCTGAGCAACACTCCCTCCTGCCCACTGCCCCCCACCAGAGACCCCCTGGATCTCCCCCAACCCTGCCCGGCCCCCACAGGCATCCCTTCCCAGGAGCAACATCGAGCTGGCCACGTCCACCCTGGCCACGCCCACCCAGTCTGCCATGACCACCATAGCCACGCCCACCCAGCGGGCCACGCCCACCCAGCAGGCCACACCCACCCGGCTGGCCACGCCCACCCGGCACCCAGCGATACATAAGTGGGTTTTGGGTTGCAGTTTGGGCACTCAGTCTCTAAAAGGTTTGCCACCACTGGCTTAGCTAATAAACAGTTGTTTTTTACATTTATCCTGGAGGTCGTTGCTTTTCTACTGTTAATATGAACATACCCTGGATTCATATTTTTAAAATAATTAGGGATAATATATATATATTATATATTATATATATATTGCAAGCTAAAGAGCTTGAAATAGCTATACTAGTCTCCCACTAACTCTTTGTCAGCCACAAAATTTTGAATTTATAGTATTCACAGTATGTGACGTCTGCCTGCAAAATATGCTCCTAGATTGGAGCGAAACGCAGAACAGACTGATTTATCCTATACTTGGTAGACCGGGTGCTCCAGCCAACACATAGATATATATCCTCCCTGGTTTCTGCTGACAGGAGTGTGGGGAACCTGTGGCTCAAAAGGTTAATACAGCTGCCTAACATGCAAGCTGCCCAGGTTCGAATCCCAGAGGGGTATGACTAGCTGATGAGAGCTAAAGAGCTTGAAATAGCTATACTAGTCTCCCACTAACTCTTCGTCAGGCATAAAATTTTGAATTTATAGTATTCACAGTATGTGACGTCTGCCTGCAAAATATGCTCCTAGATTGGAGCGAAACGCAGAACAGACTGATTTATCTTATACTTATATATATTTGTTTTCTGAGGTTTTCACGGGTGTTTGTATGTAGGTCTATGGTAATTCGGGTTTTCTCCCGCGTAAAATTGGAAGTGTCTTGGCGACGTTTCGACGAAGTCTCATTCGTCATCTTCAGGCTGGTGTCTCTTCGGCCTCGTGCTTCTAGGAGCAATGTGTGATCGCCGCTGTTTCTTCCTTTTAACTGCCAGTGGGGGTATGAACTGATTGGGTGGGAGCTTGGCTGTGTTCTGATTGGGTGGAGGTGTGTTCTGATTGGTTAGGGGCTTGGCTGTGCTCTGATTGGATGGGGGCTTGGCTGTGCTCTGATTGGATGGGGGTGTGTTCTTTTTGGGTGGGGGCTTTGTTGTGCTCGGATTAGTCTGAGTTGCAGCGGGATTTGAGATGGAGAGCTGCATTGCTGTCGTTTGGCTTCGCGTTCGTGGTCGTGCCATATCATCAAGGTGGGTGTCAGTTTGCTTCATGTATGGATTGGAGGGGTTTGAAATGGCTAATGATGCAGCTACTTAACGACACCAGTGCGTATAGAGTGACCAAGATAGACCCTACAACGTCCATGAAGAATCAGCTCAATAAAATCATGGATAGGCTTAAAAGACGGGGGGGAATGAGTGAAGAAGAGTTGAGGGCCATACGGCCTAGGGACTCGGCAATGGCGAGGTTCTACGGCTTGCCAAAAATACATAAAGAGGGGATCCCTTTAAGACCCATTGTGGCGTTTAGGGGTACACCAATGTTTGGCCTGGCTAGATGGCTAAGTCAGCGGCTACAGCATCTAGTAGAGGATGGTACAACCACGGTAAAATCGTCGCAGGAGTTCCTACAGAGACTCAAAGCAGTGAGAATACAAGATGATGAGACCATGATTTCATTTGATGTGACGTCGTTGTTCACATCTATCCCACAAGAGCTGGCTGTTTCAACGATAAAAGATCTATTACAGCTAAAGGGGTTGCAAAGTCATGGTTCCCTTAAGATGGAAGACGTCATCAAACTGCTGCAGTTGTGTCTGAGAACACATTTCATGTTCCAGGACACGATGTATGAACAAATCAAGGGCACGCCGATGGGGTCTCCCATCTCGGGTGTTATCGCTGAGGCGGTCCTACAGTGCCTGGAGGCTAAGGCAATGGCCGATTACCACCCAGAATTTTGGGCCAGATATGTGGACGATACGTTCGCTATCATAAAACGGACTGAAAAAGCTGCCTTTATGGAAAGATTGAATGCGGTGTTCCCGGACATACAATTCACAGCGGAGGAGGAAGCCAACGGTAGTTTGGCCTTTCTGGACGTATTAGTCATGCGCCAAGCCAACGGCACCCTCCACACAACTGTATACAGGAAAGCGACCCATACCGACAGGATGCTGCATTACACGAGTAACCACCCGGCAGCCCACAAGATCGCATGCATTCGGACGTTATTTGCACGTATAGATACGCATTGCAGTACCAAAAAGGCCAAGCAAGTAGAACGTGCCTATCTCCACCAGGTATGCAGGTGGAACGGCTACCCGGCCAGTTTTGTCCAAAGATATAGTAAGCGCCAGGAACCCTGTAGAGCACCAGAGGACCTAGGGACAATATCCTGGACAATGATACCTTACGTCCAGGGGGTGTCAGAGGCAACAGCTCGCATATTAGCGCCGCATAACATCAGGGTGGCTCACCGACCCAACCAAACACTCCGTATGAAAACGATGCGCCCCAAGGAACCACTGCCAGAGGAGGAAAAATCATCGGTGGTCTATAGGGTGCACTGCAAGGATTGCCAGTGTAATTACACGGGAGAGACGGCCAAGCGGATAAAAACCAGGGTACATGAACACAAATTGGCCGTCAAAAGGCAGGAGCAGTATTCCCAAATATGGACACATATGGTGAATAATGGACACTCATTTGACTTCATGGGGGCAAAAGCCATTGCCCAGGATGCCTCCAAGGGAGGGCGCCTACTGAAGGAGGCCTGGTTCTCAAATGCGGGCTCGATTAATCGACACGTAGAATTGCCCCCGGCATATCAGACATTGAAGGCATGTGAGGAACAAGCTAGGATGCGGACGGCGTTCGCAGGGGGCGGAATTAGGGAAGGCGATCATCGTATGGAAAGGGAATTGGACCCACGACGAGCCGCTGGAACAAAGGAGGAGGAAAGGGATGGGAAGGAGGGGGGGAAGGTGAGGCAGTTGGCAAACGCACCAACGGCGGCAGCGTTGGGAAGGATAGGATCTGCAAGGATGAGAGGGGGTGAGTTCAGGAGTGAGCCGGCAGATAGCCCAGCTGGTCGTGGGCAGACGAGGCAGAGGGACGGGATGCGGCTGTGCGCACGCACATCCAAGCGCGGAAGGAAATCGGAGGAAATAGCACTAATAGGGATAGATAGTGGAAGACAGGAACAACGGGCAGACAAACGGGATGGAAAGGAGGGGAGCAGCGATGGGAAGGCATCTGAGGCGCCGGATCTGGGTGTGGGGCCCAGGGCGAGTGCGGGGGAGCAGCTGGAGGGCAGGCTAACGGCGGCAGCACCAGGAAGGAGGGGATTGACAAGGATGGGAGGGAGGAAGGTTGGAGAACTGGAGTGCAAAAAAGAGGAGGCGGGACAATTAAGGCAATTACGGTCAGCCAGGACGGATGGCCCTATCACACAGTCAATGAGTAAGCAGTTAGGCTAGCAAGGTTTATAAAAGTAATTTCCACCCCAAAACTTTACTCTGAGGACGCTGGCAGGGGACCAGCGAAAGCTAAGTTGTTTTAATATTGTAAATAGTTGTTTTTATTGTTTTAAACTTTTTAGCAATAAACACCTGGTTTATATTTCTCCCGGAGATCGAGGACTGTGTTATTGAACAGATATGCCCGGGATTCGTATTTTTGTAGTTATCAAAGATATATATATATCCCTAATTATACTAAAAATGCAAATCCTGGGTAAATCCATATGGTAAAAACAAAATAGTACGAGCACCAGGATGATATTAAAACAGAAACTGTTTAATACGAAAGCTAAAGCTGAGCTTTCGTCGGCCAACACTGCCGACATCATCAGAGCACAATACGAGATTAATGGGAGTCCTTTTTATACCGCCGGGCGACTCTGCGCCCGGCTTCTCGATCTAGTCATCGGTCCGTCAGTTTTCTCTATTTGGTTTGTTCTTAGAGGGCACGCGTCTCTTGCTGCGGTAGTGTCTTCCGAGGTTGCTATTTTCCCTTTCTTTGCCTTGACCACTTTCTTTCTGCTGTCATACGCCGTTGGGTTTTTCAGTCCCCCTCCGTCGTTTGCTAGTTCTTTTGCCCTTCTTGCGCATGTGCAGGGTACCGTAGCGTGGCTTTCCATCGTTTGCTCATGGATCTCTCTCTTTTTTTTTGCAGTCATCGGTGGAGTGTCTCGTTATTCCCCTCTTGTTAGCGGGGATCGTGGTGCGGGTACCCCGTGAGTTGTCATCCAGCCATCCGTATCGTTCGCACCCGTCATTGCTTTTCCTAGTTGTGGAATGGGTTGGGGTGTGCGTATCTGGGGTGTCCGTGGGGGGTGTTTGTCTCTTCTCTGTTTCCCTTGTAGGATATGTTGTGAGTTCGTTGCCGCATGAATGGGCTATCTCCTCCATCCCTCCTTCCTATAAAAAGGACTCCCAGTAATCTCGTATTGTGCTCTGATGATGTTGGCAGTGTTGGCCAACGAAAGCTCAGCTTTAGCTTTTGTATTAAACAGTTTAATATATATATATATATATATACCCATTTTATAAGAACAAAACAACCCATTAAAACTTTTTTTTTACTGTAACTTTTTATTCAAAAAAAGTTAAAATGCAAAACTCCAAAAATTTTAACACGAACAAACAAAGAAAAAAACAAAACAAACAATACATTAAAAAGGTGTATTAAAAAAACACAAACACTTATACACGTATTATCCCTCCTAGTTGAATAGTGATAAATATATTGCAACAATATTAGTTTCCCAACAAATTTAATTTGTGTTTTATTGTTTCCATTTCTCTTTTCAGAATCTTCTTTTGCGGATTTCTTTGCAGTTCTGATTCTAGTTTTTCAATGTTTTCTCTTAATAGTATATATTGCTGTCTTTTCTGTTTGTTTGTTTTTGCCATGTATGTTATAGCTATACCTCTAAAGTATGCTTTGGCTGTATCCCATACGTTTTGTAATGGTGTGTCTTCTTTTTTGTTTTCTTTGAAGAAAAACTCCATTTCCTTTTTTGCTGGTTCTATAAATTCTCTTTCTTTTAATATAGATTGCTTCAAAGTCCATCTTGATTTTTTTAGTATTTCTCTCCATGTCACTTTTAAGGGGTTGTGATCTGCCCATATACCTCGTTCTATCTCAATTTCCTGCATACTTGTCCTCAGTTCAGATGTCATCCAAATCATGTCAATTCTGGACCAGGATTTATGACTGTTTGAATAAAATGTGTATTGTAATTTTCCTGGATTGATTTCCCTCCAAACATCTTGTACTCCAATTTCTTCTATCATGTTGAAAAAAGTCTTTTTCTTCCACTTTTTCCTGTTTTGCTACTTTTATAGTCTAGTGTCCCATCCACTATTGCATTGAAGTCTCCTACTAAACAAATATTTTGATACTCCATTTCTGTTATTTTTCTATGGAGATTTTGATAAAATTCTTCCTTTTTATTATTTGGTTCGTAGATTACTACCAACAATGTTTGTTTTTGATGTAGATATATTTCTACCATCACAATTCTGCCTTCTTCATCTGAATAAATCATTTTAGAGTCTATTGTCTCTTTAATATATATGGCTACACCTCTTTTTTTCTGTTGTGCTGATGCATGGTAAAGTTTCCCAGTTTTTGGGTATTCCAACAGTTTGTAATATTGTCTTTTTATATGTGTCTCTTGCAAACAAATTATATCTATATTTAATTTCTGTAGCTTTCTAAAAGTTTTGTTTCTTTTTGATGGGGAGTTTAGTCCATTTATATTCACTGAAAAAATCCCGTTTTCTTTCTCCATTTTGATTATTTATATTTAGGTCTTGTCGATCTTGTGATCCTCTGTTCTCTGGCAGTTCCTTCACTCTCTTGGTCAAGTTTCTCTTTCTGTTCTACTGTTTGTATAGTTGTTTCTTCAGTTGCTTCTTCTGTTTGTTTCTGATCTTTTCTCTCCTCTTGTCGATATTGCACTCCTTCATCTAAGAATGCTCGATTTCTTTCATCAAAGTCTTCTGCTTTCCAAACCGAGTCCAATCAGTATCTTGTATTATTCCAATTGATTAAGATCCCTTCTGGCATTAACCATCTGAAATTTATGCCCTTTGCAATTAGCTTTGTAGTTAGGAAGTGATATTGTCTTCGGGTATCTCTTACTCTCTTGGGGATCTGCTTTAACACCACAATTTCTTTATTCTTGTATTGTAATGGCTCATCTCTAACTTTTCTCAGTATTTCATCTCTTGTTGTTTTCTTTATAAATCTTACATGAACCTCTCTGGGTAGTTTATATTTCCTTGCGTAGCTTGAATTCATTTGAAATATTTCATCTATCTCCATTTGCATCTCTGCTCAGTCTGCTTTCAAAGCCTCTGCCAGGAGACCGATAATCACAACTGCTATATTTTCTTCTCTGTCTTCAGGAATGTTTTGAAATCTTAAATAGTGTTCCGCTTTCTCCATTTCTAAGATCGCCACCGTCTCTTCTAGATTTTGGTTTGCTTGTTCTAATTTTTCATTTTCTTGTATTAGTACTTTCATTTTTTTGTCAATATCATCTGATTTATTTTCCATTTTCTGAATTCTTTGTTCATTTTTAACAATCATTTGTTGGTGGACTTCAAATTGTGTCTTTATGTCTGACATTTGTTCGTTTAATTTATCAAAATTACTTTTTGTCTCTTCATGGTTTTTTTCTATTGATTCTTGAATTAATTTTAGTGTAGTTTGCATATCATTTTGAGCAGTGATTATTTTCTCACGCTGCAACATTGTTTCAATAGATCCCTGGCTTGTTGGGCTGGATGTTCCAACAGAGGGTGCAGAGGAAGTCTTTTTCATAAATCTGGTGAGATTCGATGCACTCATTTTTCAAGCCAACTATCTTAGGCTAAAATCCAAACCATAAAAAGAGCCAACTACTTTAGGCTAAATCCAAATTCTCAAGAGGGGAAAACAAGGTAAAAAAGCAAAAAGCAAAAAGAAAAGAAGAGGCCAACTATCTTAGGCTAAAATCCAACCAAAAAAATTGAGCCAACTACTTTAGGCCAAATGCAGTCCTCCAGTCAAATCACAGATGTGAAACGCCTGCTGTCTACAAATAATTCCTGTTTTGGTTATATCCAGAGTCGACAGATAAAATTGTAGAAAGTCTTTTCTCTTACAGACTCACATAAAGGCACTTTGTTTACACCCGGTGTTGTTTCAAGGTCAAACACTTTTCAGATTCTTTTATTATTTAGTATTACTGTAGTATTTCCTTTCACCACTAGATGTCCTCATGCATTGTTTTGTCAATATCTGGTTTTAAGAGATTGTTACAAAGTTTTCTTTTAAAGTTCTTTGTAAGTTATTTACCCTAGAAATTAAATCTAAAAATTTTTCCCCACGTCCTGTAGGTTAAACAGTCTTTCTTTGAATCAATCTAAGTTCAATTTTTAAGAATTCTTTTATCTTCCTTAAAATCCTTTCCCCTCCTATAATTGCTCGCCGCTTTTAACTCTCTTCTCCCCTAGTCCTTCTGGGGTCTTCACTTCATAGCTTCTTCCCAATCAAGGGATCAACATTTCTAAGTCCAAAAGGAAAAGGAATGAAAGAACAGGCTCACCCAGTTTCAGCACGCTGTTGACAATCATCTGTTTAGTGGAGCGCCGCGGCTCCTCACTTCTCTTCTGGCTGGCGATGACTTGGGCTATCTGGGCTTACCAGGCAGCCTTTCTTCTGTCCTTTTGGAGGGTTTCTTCAGTCCGTCTGGACCGACCGCCGTCTGGTCCGGACTCCCGAAGTATCCCTCCTTCTTCGTTACCCCTTCAAGGCAACTTTCCGACCTCTTGGGGTCACCAGGCCGAATGAAATCGGGCTAAGAAGCTGGAGCCCTGGCTTCTTCCACCTGTCTCATCAAACGCCAAACTGGCACAGCAAATAAAAAGAGCAAAACAAAACTTTTTTGAAAATGCAAACAAACCAGGAAGATGGTTAGCTTATAAACTTAAAAAACAGAAGGAGAAGAAACTGATAAATAATTTGGTAGATGAAAAAGGTTGCCTACAATTTAAAAATGAAGAAATAAAAAAGATAATTAAAGAATATTATAAGAAACTGTATGATATAGAAGAAATTCCAAGAAAGAGAATGATTCAATATCTGGAAGAAAATAATCTTCCAAAAATTTCAGAAACCTGTAAGACTATGCTAGAGGAAAAAATAACAATGATGGAAATAACAGAGGCCATAAGAAGACAAAAAAACGAGAAAACACCGAGGCCAGATGGACTACCGGCGGAATTATGTAAAGCTTTACAAGATATATTAAGTGAACCATTGAAAGACGTTTGCAATGAACTTTTGTTGGAGGCTAAACTCCCAAATGCATGGATAGAAGCAAATATTACTTTAATACCAAAAGAAGACTCAGATTTGACACAGATAAAAAATTATAGACCGATATCGTTACTAAATGTGGATTATAAAATTTTTACTTCAATAATGGCAGAGAGACTGAAAAGATTCTTAACTGAATTTATACATTCAGACCAAAATGGTTTTTTACCAAAGAGACAAATTAAAAATAATTTAAGAGTGATAATGGATGTATTGGAATATTATGAATTACATCCAGGGAAACAACTGGCACTAATATTTCTAGATGCCCAAAAGGCATTTGATAATGTTTCCTGGCAATTTATGATTCAGCAATTAAAAATAATGGACTTTGGACAAAACAATATACAATAAACAAACAGCAAAAGTGATTGTGAATGGAGATTATACAGAGAACTTTGAGATAAGAAAAGGTACAAGGCAAGGATGTCCATTATCTCCATTGTTATTTATTTTGACCTTGGAAGTTCTAAATAGAAATATTAGACAAGATACAGAAATTAAAGGACTGGAAATAAAAGGTAAAACATATAAATTACAAGCATTTGCTCATGATTTGGTATTTATTTTAGAAGAACCTTTGGAGATGATTCCTAAACTACTGGGAAATATAGAACAATATGGAGAAATGGCAGGACTGAAAATAAACAGAGAAAAAACTAAAGTAATAGTTAAAAATCTTACAGATAAACAAAAAAAACAAATGTCGGAAAAAATAGAATTGCAAATAGTTAAAAAGGTCAAATATCTGGGAATATATTTAACAGCAAGATGTTCAACGATAAAAGAAGATAACTATACAAAACTATTAACTCAAATAAGAGTGGATTTGGAAAAATGGAAAAATTTGCAATTGTCAATATTAGGAAGAATTGCTACAGTGAAAATGAACATATTACCGAAAATCTTATTTTTATTCCAAACAATACCTATAAAACTTGAGAATTTTTTTTTTGAAGATCTAAATTCATTAATCTTGAAATTTATTTGGCAAGGAAAGAAAGCTAGAATTAAGATGAAAATGTTACAAGATGCCAAGGAAAATGGAGGTCTTGGTTTACCAGAGTGGGTTTTATATTATCAAGCATCTGCATTAACATGGGTAAAAGAATGGATAACTCTTAGAAACAAAAGGTTGTTATATCTGGAGGGACACAATTTACAATTGGGGTGGCACGCTTTTTTATGGTACAGGAAAAATAAAATTCATAAATATTTCCAAAATCACTATATAAGAAATGCATTATTAACAACATGGGGAAAAAAAATGTAAAATATATTTGAAAATTCCAGGGTGGTTGTCAACAATGGAAGCATTTGTACACCCAAATTTAGTGGACTTTGAAAAAATCTGGACATATAGAGATATTCTAAACTCTGAAGGGAATTTAAAATCTAAACAAGAAATGGAAAATCAGGGTATCAATTTATCATGGTGGGCACATTTACAAATGCAAGCTAGATATGATAAAGATGTTAAACTGTATGGATTTTATAAGGAACAAACTGTGTTTGATAAGATATTGTTAATTTCTGATGAGAAACTAATTAAGAAAATGTATAATTTTTTATTAACTTTGAAAATGGAAAGAGAACAAGTTAAAGAAACAATGATAAGATGGGCAAAAAAATTTGGATACAGTATAGAATTAGAAAAATGGCAAAATCTATGGGAAAGAAATTATAAACTGACAATGTCAACTTCCTACAAAGAAAATTTATATAAAATGTTTTATAGATGGCACTTGCCACCAGCAAGACTAGCAAAAATGTTCAAAAACATGTCAGATAGATGTTGGAAATGTAAACATAAGTCAGGCACTTATTATCATGTTTGGTGGACTTGTGACAAAGTAAAGAGTTATTGGAAAAAGATACATGCTTGGCTGGAAAAGACGTTGGGAGAACACGTAGATTTTAAACCTGAAATTTTTTTATTAGGTATAATGCCAGAAAAGACTGATAAACAAAGTATATATTTGATTTTGCATGTTACAACAGCGGCAAGAATTATATTTGCGCAATATTGGAAAAATGAAGGAATACCACCAGATGAAGAAATAATTAAAAAAATACTAGAATGCGCAGAGATGGATAGACTGACTATGAGACTGAAAGAAAAAGAAGAAACGGAATATTACCAAACTTGGGACTTATTTTATCGATGGCTAGAGCAGGGCTTTTCAACCTTTTCACCGATTGTACCACTTTTAGGATATGGCAATATTCGAGTACCACCTAGCAAGGTGTCAAAAACGTGATGACCAAAAAAAAACCCTGTTCAAAGTTGCAATTGCACTGAAATGACTTATGACCATTTTTCACACTTATGACCATTGCAGCATGCCCAGGGTCATGTGATTTATATTTGGATACTTGGCAACTGATTCATATTTATGATGGTCACTGTCCCAGGGTCATGTGATCCCCTTTTGCAGCCTTTTGACAAGCAAAGTCAATGGCAGGGCTGC
>JALGBA010003202.1:0-25982 GCA_023970755.1 Azemiops feae | reverse complement strand
TTGCCTTTGATTCGCACTGAGATCATTCTGTCATTTTGGGGATTGTATCCCAGTATTGCTTTTCCTATTCTTTTATTGACTATGAAGGCTACTCCATTTCTTCTGAGGGATTCTTGCCCACAGTAGTATACCTGATGGTCCTCTGAATTAAATTCACCCATTCCTGTCCATTTTAGTTCGCTGATTCCTAAGATGTCGATGTTCAGTCTTGTCATCTCTTGTTCGACCACGTCCAGTTTGCCTTGATTCATGGATCTAACGTTCCAGTTCCTATGGAGAAAAATCTTACCATCGGACTTTCCTTTCACCACCAGATGCTCCACAGCTGAGCGTCCTTTCGCTTTGCCCAGTCGCTTCACTCTTTCCTGCGCTACTAGTACTAGAGCCCTCTGCTCTTTCCCCCCCAGTAGCATATTGGCACCTTCCGACCTGAGGGGCTCATCTTCCAGCGTCATATCTTTTTGCCTTTTAGTACTGTCCATGGGGTTTTCATGGCAAAGATACTGGAGTGGGTTGCCATTTCCTTCTCCAGTGGATCACATTTTGTCAGAACTCTCTGCTATGACCTGTCCGTCTTGGGTGGCCCTGCACGGCCTAGCTCATAACTTCATTGAGTTACGCAAGCCCCTTCGCCACGACAAGGCAGTAATCCATGAAGGAGGGTGCAGGCATGGGAGAAGCCTATCCGAAATTTCAGGGCTGTGGAATACTATCATCGTTATAGATTTGTTAATCTTGAACGAATCCGGTCTTTTGTAGATGCTATAGAGGCTATTCATAATACAATACAGACTCTTTTGAATAATGTTGCTAGGGACATAGGTCCAAACGATTTTGTTCAACTCCGGTTGGATGCAGAGGGGTTAAATCAACCTCTCTTTTCTCTTAGGAGGTGTGTGAATGATTTAAATGCTGATGATTTTCTGACCAGTGTTGAAAATCTGCTTCAAAGTAAGGCAGAGATATTGTGGGGGAGTAATTTACAATTAGTGGTTACCGTCATGAAGAACAAGGAGGGGGGAGGGCTTAGGAAGTTAAATACTGTGCTGCTCATCCGGGGAGGGGGTTATGCACGTCATATCCGGAGGGTGGGGGCTGAGAACGTCACTTCCTCTTAGGGCCATGCCCTGCTGACGTAATCAACACGTGGGTTTGTTTACTTTGCTGACGTCACTGATCAAAAGTGCTGATAATTTTCATTAAAAAAAGGTATGCACTACTACTACTCACAGACCTGAGTCAATGTCCAAGGCAAACAAAACACAGTTCACAGAAACTTGATCCTCAACACAAATGGTTGCCTTCGGCAACCAGCACCTCCCACACCTTCCTTTTTATTATGCAGCCAAGGCGTGGCTTCCTAATGCCTTCTCCTTTGCCTTTGGAGCCGCCCCATTGCATTCCTATGTCCGACTCTCTTTTCTTGCCGGCGTTTACGTGCATCCTGGATAGCTCCCAGCTGTGAGTCATCACTGTCCAACTCAGACTCCCAGCACAGCTGTGTCTCAGCCTGAGCGCGAGTAGAGGGGCCAGGCTCCTCGTCAGACTGTAAGTCTGGAAGCTCCTCAGAGCCTTCCTCTGACTCTGATGTCACTCCAGGCCCCTCCTCCTCCTCCTCCTCTGATTCCTCTGACTCAGCTGCCGGGCCCACTGGCTGGCGAGGAATCACAACAATTTCAGGACTCCTTGAGAGAATGTGGCAGGCAAAAATCTTCACCAAATAGAACTTGAGAGGGGTCTACAATTTGGTAATGGATTTGGGAGGGGGATGAGTGGAAGACAGCTTTATGGATGAGATATGGCCACTTCGAATACACCATCATATACTTCGGGCTGACCAACACCCTCATGCATGTTGTATTCTGGGATCTGTTGGATCATTTTGTGGTCATTTACCTGGATAACATTCTGGTCTATTCATCCTTGCTGAAAGAGCATTGGGAACACATACATCTTGTTTTGGAGTGGCTTTGAGAACATCAGTTATTTGTAAAGCGTGAAAAGTGCCAGTTCGCACAAACAACCATTGATTTGCTAGGCCATCATATTTCTCCTGATGGCATAGCCATGAACCCTGAGTAATCTGGAAGCGTTACATGCCTGGCAGACCCCATGCCAGGTAAAGGATATTCAACAGTTTTTGGGCTTTGCTAACTACTATAGCACATTTATTCCCTGGTTTGCCACACTCATGGCTCCCTTATCAAAACTGCTAAGGAAGGGCATGAAGTTTGTCTGGGTCAAGGTGGAGCAGGATGCCTTTGACACCATGAAAGCTGCATTCATGTCAGAGCCCATTCTGAAGCATCCCGTGTCAACTTCTGAAACGAGCCTGGCTGAAGCCATCTTTGTCGTTCTAAGTTGCCACATAGATTGGGGGGGGAGGGGAAAGAAAACGAAAGTATTGCTAGACAAAACACAGAACGGTCCCATGGGAACCAAGGTCATTCCTGCAGGTGCTGGAAGGAGGAGCGAAGACGAATTGAGGAGCCCGCCAATTACTTTCATTGGGTCATATGATCTATAGCATAGTAGAGGGGAGGGAAATGTTACTTTTAGTTACATTGAATCTCTAGGGAAATTTCAGAGTTGGTTTCACTTTTGACTGTGCCAATATTATGTATCCAATAAACATGTACTTTGAGGAAGCTTCAAACCTTGGAGTTCTGATTTATTTGGTTTCATTAGTTGGAACCATGACATTAAACCAACTCTCCAAAACTTTTTTACTCCTCTCAGATAGAGGGCTATCGAGGAGTGATCCTTGGGGTCCTGAGCCCCAACCGCCTACCAGATTCTTTTGGGAGGACGGTGAAGACTCAGGAAAGATTCCAGAATGGAGAAGAAAGGGGAAGGAAATGCTAATCCCAGCACAACCCCTGCTGATTGAACATAGGCAACTGCCAAAGCTGGGGATGGAGCCCCACGGGCTTGGGCATGACTGAAAGCCCGTGTGGACAAAGCTGACAGGCCAGTGGTGTGGGGGGAAGCTCTAGCCATTGGGGACCTTTACCGTGAAGAGGATGTTTTCCAGCACAAGAGCACCCCTAAAGCTGCTGAGGCTGAGTTCCCCTTGATCTCTACCCACGGCTCTCTATCTCTTGCACCCAAGTGTAGGGTGAAGAGAGTGGCCAGATGGCATGAGTCAGGGGAATGGAAGTACCTGACGGTGAGGCATGGTGTCATGCTCCCGTCGGAGCCTGAATCTGCTGAGGAAAATGAGCTGGAACCGGAGCCGATGGAGGTCGAGGGAGGGGTGTCTGTGGCTTCAGATGAATGTGGGGAAGAGCAGGCTGAGGCAGGCCAGGGCCTTTCAGGATTGGGACAGTATGAGAGACAGAGCTCAGGTGATGAGCAAGGGCCATCCCCTCCTGATCCTAGAGCACGGAGAGTAGAGAGAAGGAGGGGACAACGCAGGCAGGCTCAACTACTCGGGAGGAGAGCACCCCGCCCCTCTCCACAAGGCACACCTGGAGACTGAGACTTAAGGAGACGCTATGGGGAGGGGCATTTGTCGGGAACAAACGCTGAATGCTTGGAGTTTGGTGTGCTGTTGCTGATCTTGGAAACAACTCTCTGATCTCTTGTTCTGTGTTGTGATTTCTGCTTGGAAACCCTGAAACTCTGACCATTGGACTGGCTGACAAACTTGATTTGGTGTTCAAAGACCTCGGATTGAATTTTGGCTTCTCTTCTGAAACTGCTCAGGCAAGCTTATATTTCCACAGACTCGTTAGATTTTGGATGTATGTTTCTTTCCTTGTTATCTATGTGGCCTTGAGTAAATTACTCTTCTAATCTGTGTTTGAGTTGAAACCTGAAGGAGGATGGCTTGTTCCATACACACACTTTCCCTGCCTGAAGAGTTAAAAACTTGTGAAACTACTTGAAGCCAGAGGCTGCTGAAGGTGTGTGTGTCTTACTTTGTTCTGCGGCTTGCCAGAAACGTGGGAGCATTTGGGGAAAATTGGAGCAAATAAAGGGCGGTTTGAACTGCCAGTTGACTGTTTTGTCTCTGTGCTGTGCCATGGGTCATCACACATGGCCACTCAGTCGAGAAATTAAAGGAGAAATTCAACTGATTGGAG
The DNA here is from genome assembly GCA_023970755.1 of Azemiops feae. Taxonomy (NCBI): domain Eukaryota; kingdom Metazoa; phylum Chordata; class Lepidosauria; order Squamata; family Viperidae; genus Azemiops; species Azemiops feae. The sequence continues at coordinate 21,894 of JALGBA010003202.1, read as the reverse complement.
ATCAGGGAAGTGACCCCAATCGCATGATACAAGATCTCAGCTAGAGCCAAGGCCAGGGCAATGCAACCGCTTCCCACCCATTGGAGCCCGAGTTCAGTTGTCATAGCCCATGCCACTTCCCTGCTCTCAGACCAGCAGCAGCCTTGAGCCAAGGACCCAGGTGAAGTCCCCCACGCCAACAGTGGGCTGCAAGCCCAGTTGGGCAAACTGAGAGGGTTCCAGGGATGGGCTCAACCTCAACCGCGACCTCAGTACCAGCAGCTTGGCTGGCGCCCGGCACACTGGGCACCTCCACCCCCTGCGGACCCACCGCCAATCAGAGCCACGTTTGATGGGGACCTGGATAGGCTGACATTCTTTATGAACCAGGTGTGGGCACACCTGGATCGCTACGCTCCTGCCTACCCTGATGAGACAGTGATGGTGAACGCAGTGGCAGCAAACCTAGAAGGAGAAGCTGCAGAATGAGTGACCAGCCTTCACGATGAGGATGCACCAGAGCTTGGAAACATAGACCTTTTCCTGGAAGAGCTGAGAGCTAGGTTTGAGGATGAATCCCAAGCCCTGCAAGCCAAAGTGGAAATACGCAACCTAAAGCAGAGAGGCAGACCGGCTAAGGAATTTGTACGAGAGTTCCGAAGGGTCGCAGGCAGAATAAGACAGTGGCTGGAGTGATTACTCATCCACTGCTTTAAGGAGGGCTTAGACCGCGACCTGTACCAGGCCTGCACCTACCGGGGAATTCCTGAGCAGATCCGTGAGTGGTACTGGATGACAGTGACCCTAGACATTGAGCTTAAGTGCTACAAGAAGCCCAGCACTCCTGAATTGAAGCCCAGGCAAAGCTAGGAGAGGCGCCAGTTCAGACGACGCCCAGCAGTGACTTCAGTGACAAGTGCTCCCAGAGCTCCTACTGGCCCCCCTATCAAATGCTTCAGGGGCAGCCAGCAGGGACATCAGGCAGCTGAATGCCTAGCACCGGCTCCCCATGGGAAGAGCACCCCAGCCACCACATCAAAACCAAAAAACCCTGGAGCAATCGAGCTGGGTGCATCAAAGCCAACCCGCTGATGTCTCCTCCCCCCCCAAGGGTGAGAGAGAGAACTCCAATTGAATGCCAACCACTACCAGCCCCATACAACAGTGATGATGAAGGCAAGAACAATCCGATGGTAAGTTGAGCCATCCCTCCTTTCGCCAGCTCTGCTAAACTTATAGTACCTAAAACAGGGTCCCAAACGGAATTAGAAGTCCTGGTAGATTCAGGCTGCACCTGATGTTTGATCTATCTCCAAACTGTGCTCAAGCTAGGAATCCGAGCCAAGCGACTGTCCCTGGCCATGAAATTTGAGCAGGTCGATGGGTCATTAATTGGAAGGTCACCTGCAACACACCTAACTGAACCAGTATGACTAGAAATGGGGCAGCATTGGGAAATTATCAGTTTTGTGGTGATCCCAAAAATGACAGAGACTGTAATCCTGGGGTTGGCCTGGCTAGATAAGTGGTGACCTACCATATGGGGTGAGAACCATGAGATTAGGGACAGGGCCTTTTCCGCCTAGTCATGATGATCCGGAGAGGGGAGCCACCCCACTGAAGCCGGACATGAACCAGTTGAGACTTTGAAAATTGCAGCTGAGTGGTTGCCCGGGGTCCAACTCATTCCTAAAGAATACCAGGATCTGGCTGAGGTGTTCAGTGAGAAAGAATGTGATGTGCTCCCTCCTCACCGAGCTACTGATTATGCAATAGACATCCTGCCAGGAGCTAAACTACCCAAACCAAAAATGTATTCCATGACCCCCAGAGAGATGAATGAACTAAGGGAATACATTGACAAAAACCTGGCTAGGAGCTTTATCCAGCCTGCAAAATCACATGTAGCCGCTCCTGTGTTGTTCAAAGAAAAAAAAAGATGGGACGCTGAGATTGTGCATGGATTTTAAAGGCTGTTAGCACGGAGAACATGTACCACCTTCCCCTGATGAAGGACATTTTAGCTCATGTCACCAAGGGGAAAATCTTCAGTAAGCTGGATCTGCGAGAAGCTTACTACCGAGTAAGAATTAAGGAGGGAGATGAGTGGAAAACTGCCTTTAATTGCCCTCTGGGAAGTTTCCAGTTCAAAGTGATGCCCTTTGGCCTCCAGGGGGCCCCTGCTGTGTTCATGCAGCTGATAAATGAGGTGCTACATGACCACCTCTACAAGGGGGTCCTAGTTTATCTCGACGACATCCTCATCTTTACAGAGACAATGGAGGAGTATGTCAAATTGGTTCGCGAGGTGCTCAAGAAATTATTAACAGCAAACCTTTACGCCAAACTATCTAAATGTGAGTTCTATCAAACATGCCTCGACTACCTAGGGTACTGAATCTCGAACAAAGGGGTGGAGATGAACCCAGGGAAGGTCAAAGCCATTCTGGAATGGCAGCCTCGTCGAACTCGCAAGCAGCTATAGAGTTTTTTGGGGCTCACTAACTTTTACCGGCAATCATCCCTTCCTTCACGAAAATAGCCTTGCCAATTACCGAACTCTTGAAAACAGGCAAAGGGGTGTGTGTGTCAAAAACCCACCCTAGTCAACCTCTTAAATGACTATAGAGTGCTAAGCAGCATTTGAGCAACTCAAAAAGTTGTTCGCGGGAGAACCAATCCTCAAACATCCCAACCCTGAGGAACAGTTTATCATTCAAGCAGATGCAAGCAACGTTGCAGTGGGTGCCGTTCTTCTTCAGAAAAATGACAAGGGGAAACTGCAACCGTGCGCATATACCTCTAGAAAACTCACTGACACAGAGCGACGTTGGGCTGTATGGGAGAAGGAGGCATTTGCTGTGCGATGGGCATTGCTAACCTGGTGCCATTTCCTAGAGGGTAGCTGTAAGGACCTGCCTCAATTAAGCCTCCCAAGAAAGCAGAACTCTTGAAACAGACATCATTTCAAAAGGAACTTTTATTGGAAGGTGTTAACAGCAGTAGTAGAAGGCAGGATCTGAGGATTTCCCACGTGAATCAATAAGTCAAAAGAGTCAATGAAAACTCCACCCCAACTGTCCATCCAGATGGTTCAAATGGGCCAATCCGCAGGTGTGAAAATGCTGTGGGAACGAAGCGATAAGGCACCGCTTCCAAGGCTGTTAGGTCTCCGTGCCTCTTCTTCCGTGCCCGGAGATAAGGCAGATGGCCGGAGGCACATTCCACTCTCACCCCGGGAAAGAAACATCAAAGAGGATAGAGCAAAGAACAAAGCAAAAGAAATACACTGCAGCAACCCCACGCTCCCCCCTCCCCCCAGAAGAATGGCAGACTTCCGTTTCCAGTTCGCGGCGCTGGCGGTCGCGCGAAGAATCTTCTCTCTTCGCCGGCCGGTTTCCCTCCGCCGGTAGACCCTGGACAGGGTCAAAAGTCCCCCTGGAGGGGCGACCACCGCTGAGGAGGACTCTCGTCGACTGCGGAGGGGGCGGCAGCACCTTCCGCGGTCCGAGGCAGCTCCTTTGGGCCGACGGGGAAAAGCTGCACCAGCCGAAAGTCAGAATAACATCTAAGCATTAAAGAACCACCGTGGAAGATCCAGGTGAGACCTTTCCTTTCCTCTCTTTACCCTAACTATCTCCCTGTGAAAAGCTCCTGGAATTATTTCCCCACTTTGACAGAGCAGCGTTCGCTCACTTGGGAAAACAAGCTTTGGATAATAGAAACTACAAATTAATTTTTACTGACTATTTTTATTTTTGGATACTCTGGGGTCCCGAAAAATTTCTACTATTGAATTTTATTATTCTATTTACCTATTAAACTGGACAATATTGTTTTTTTTTACTGCTTTTACTCTTTTAATTGGATAAAACCTTAGGTATCTGGAAAAAGATTTTATAGTCTACTGGGGACATCTTGTGGTGAACGTTGACATTACAATTGTACTTTCTCTTTGATTTTGAGGCTGGGTTTGACCTTCAAATTATCATAAAAGGGAAAAGATAAAGAATTTGAAACAGCTGTGTGGAGGTGGATATGGGCTGGTTGTTATTAAACATAGCCTCCACTAAAAGACTAAAAGATTATTTCACCATGGAAATGGAGGAACCTTACCCACAGCTTGACTACAATCTTATATTGGAAAAAATCTTGGAAGTTACTGAGCAAATGAACTTTAGGATGAAAACTAAAGATGATTTTCCAGAACTACAAACTGAGGAACAGATCAACAGCAAAGAGGCCTGTGTTCAACATTATGTACAACATGATGAGATGGAGGAATCTTATTCACAACTTAACTACGAAAAAGCCCTTGCCCCAAAATTTCAAACTGATTTCCAGACTTCAACTGATTATTCTATAAGTCAAAAAACAACAGAAGAGGAATCTATCACCACCAAAGAGGATTCTACACAATCCTATGTACAATCTACTGAATATCAGAACTATGATAACTTGGACAACCAACTAACAACTATAACACTGGACAAAATTGATTACGCTACTCAGATGATAGCGGAAGAAGGAGAACAGAAGTACGACCAGCTTGAATTGATGATAAACATGTCTAACAAAACATTGAGATTTGTTGATATAGAGGGTCTCTTATGGAAGCCTGCCTGGTACAAAAAGAAAGCCAGAGTTAGATTTAAAAATGGGATTTAAATCTTTACTTGATGGGTAAAAAAGGTTTTTTAGAGATATGGACTGAATTAATACTAACTGAGATGAAAAGTAAAGGTTTTTGGACTGATTTAATGTTTAGGATTTAGATCTATAACTGAGATGAAATTATTGGCTAGATTATAGTTTGGAATTGTGAAATGAAAAAGGTTTTAAATGAGGAGCTATTAAGACAAGAAATAGAATATATGTGTGAAATAGTGTAAGAAGGTATTTTTTGGGATAATATGTTTATTTTAGGTATGATAACCACTTTGTAATGGAATGAAAACAAGGAAATGGATTGTGACAATGGAAGATATGGTATTAGTAAATGAAGACGTATTAGAATAAGAATTAGAATACACTTCGGAAGTGTAAGAAGGTAACTGTTGGAATAAGATGCTTATTTTAGACATTATAATTATTATGTTATGTAATGAGGGAAATTAGGGATACCCGAAGTGTAAACAATATGCTTAATTAAGGCTAAATTGGAATATGGTAATTGGAATTTAGTAAAGCTTAAAAACAGGATTTGGACTTGTATAGGTAAAATGTTATTGATAAAATTTTATGGATTGATTAAATTTTATTTAGAAATGTATTAATTTGAATATGTTATATTAATAGAGGGAAATAGAGAGGGAATCTTTAAGGAGTTAACCTGACCTGTATATGTATGTGTCGGGCCCTGTGGGGCCAACATTCCCGGGTGGGCGGGACCTCGCTCGCCACACCGCCACCTCCCGTCGCCCTTCCTCACCGTCCGGAGGCTGTCAGCTGTTCGGCACTGGAGCCTGATGGCGCCGCGGCCGCCCGCCTCCCTCTTCGCCGGTCGGAGCAGCTGCAGGGGGTGCCGACGGGCCGTCTGGGGCCGTGTGCCACTGGGACCGGTGCCGGGACACTGTTTGCTATGGGCGTCGGGAGTGCTGCGGAGGGGACATCCCCCCTCCCCCCGGCAGGCTGCAGAGGAAGGGAATCCCTGCCGATGCCAAAGAGGGAAGCCCTGCAGGGCCAGAGACATCCCCCCTCCCCCCAGCAGGCTGCAGAGGAAGGGAAGCCCTGCCGACGCTGAAGAGGGAAGCCCCGCAGGGCCAGAGGAGGGGGAAACGCTGCGGCAGCTACGGAGCAGGGACGGACGGCGTCGAGCCGTGGGAGGCGGTGGTGCGTGGGGTGGGGCAGGGACAGGACAGCGAGAGTGAAACAGACCCCCTGGCGATACCCACCTGGACCCTGGCATCGCAGGTTGAACGACAGGATACACAGACCTGGGGCTGGCAGCCCGCTGGCAGACCTGGCTGGCAGCCCGCTACGTGTCCAGAGGGGGAGGAAATGAATGCCTGACTGGCCACCTATGTAGGCAACGTGCCGGATGTTGGCCTGCCGGCTGGGAGGCGGGGCTCTGGGTTGAAACGCTATGTAAAGCGCTGGGAGCAGTTCACTCCCAGCGCTGACTTTTTCCAGCACGGAATAAACACCATTTGCTTGTCATCCGTACCTGCCTGCTGGCTCTTTTCTTTTGTTGGAGCACCGAGGAGGACGTCCTGACAGTAAGTCAGCGCTCACTAACCTGTTCATCCTTTTCCAGTTCCTTTGGTGCCGAGAAGGGAATGGCGGAGGGAACTCAAGGGGTTGCCCAGGCGGAGGACGCGACTGAGCCAGTTGGTGACACTGTGCCAGTGCCTGCAGAGGAGGCTGGGGATGCCCAGCCGGCAGTGAGGCCCAAGGAGCGGGCCCCACAGCTTGGAGCCATGTTGGGTGAGTCCCAGCAGCCATGGGTCCCAGCGTCATCGGGGGACTGGTGGCTGAGTCCTGCTCTTCAGCGCTCGGACCCCGGCCAAGCGCCTACCTCGGGTGCCGGGGGTCCTCTGACTGGCTGGAGGGAGAGGTGGTGGACGGAAGACAGTGAGGAGGAATGGAGTTATTCCACGGCGCCTGGAAGCCGGACAATGGACATCCTGCGGGACCGTTACGGCGAGGTGGGGTGCCTGGAGCCTTCCCCGTGGATGTGCATGGAGACCGGCCATGGGTCGATACCTTGGTCCAGCGCCGGGACGCAGCTAGTCCCAGCAGAGCCAGCACATTTCCAGTTGGCTAGTCCACGGTTCCGAGGCCCTCCCGGGAGCGACACCTCTCAGGCAGGGGCTCCTGTCCTGAGCGGCTCGCCAGCCCTGTCATGCCCACGTTGGGAGGGTAGGCCAATGGTGGAGCCTGGCGGGCCGCCCGGGAGGGGGACGGCGGGGTCATCCGGGACTCTGGACTGGCGGACAGCTGGCCTTGGGGACCGCCAGGCCGCCCCAGCCGGTGACGGTCAATGGGGAGCAGGGCCGCCTATGGCCCCGTGGTTTTCGGGGCCGGCATGGGGACCGCCACCGATACCGGTGACGTTCGACGGCCATCCGGACAGCTTAGCCATGTTCCTGAGTCACGTCATCATCCACCTGGACCGTTATGCCCAGTTCTATACCTCCCAATGGGTGATGGTGGCGGCGGTAACAGCGAGCCTGTGGGACGAGGCCGCATCATGGGCGGCGGACCTGTATAGCGACCACGCACAGGAGCTGGTGGATGCAGGCTTGTTCCTGGATGCTTTACAGGCTCGGTTCGAGGATCCTTCCCGTGTCCAGCGGGCCGAGGCGGAGGTGCTGGTGTTAAAGCAGCGAGGCCGGCCAGCCAGGGAGTACGTCCGAGACTTCCGACAGGTGGCTTGGAGACTTCGTTCCTGGCCAGAGCGTCTCCTGGTTCATCACTTTCGGGCGGGCCTGGACCGTGAGTTACGCCAGGCATGCATCGTTCGGGGTGTTCCGAACCGGCTTCGGGAGTGGTTCTGGGGTTGGCAGAACTGGATGCAGGGCTGCAGGAGTGCCAGAAGAGGGGGGAGGAACCGCTTGCACCCCGGAGGGCAGGGGAGAGACCCAGAGATGATGGCCGTAGGGGCCAAACCTCGGCCTCGGGGCCCTCCGGTCCGTCCCATCGGCCGGGATTCCGTTGTTTCCGGTGTAATCAACCAGGCCACCGGGTGGCAGAGTGTCCGGTTCCTGTGCCACATGGCAGCCCAGCAACCCCCGGGAACACCAGTACCACACCCAAGAAGACCACGGAACGGTCGCAGTCGGTGCAGAAGCTGGATGGGGACAAACCCCGACGGTCACCACGGCGGGAGCAGGAGGCGGTAGCCACCACCGGATTCCAGCCGGCAGAGTATGACAGCACAGATGACTCTGCCGACGACCCCATGGTGAGTCAGCCGGTATGCCCGTTTGCCATCCCTATTACCCTGACGAGTCCTCAAACGGGTAGTAGGAGGGTATATAAGGCCTTGATCGACTCAGGGTGCACCCGTTGCCTCATCAGCAAGAATGTGGTAGCTAACGTCGGACTTAAGGTTAGGCGGTTGGCGAAGCCAATCCGTTTTGAGCAGGTGGACGGGTCCCTCTGGGGGGGGCTCCGGCCACCCACATAATGGAGCTCACAAGAATGGACATGGGAGGCCATTGGGAGATCCTTCGGTTCATTGTGGTCCCCTCCATGACCGAGGCAGTGATCCTGGGTCTTGCGTGGCTGGACAAATGGGGTCTGACGATCTGGTGGGAGAGTGGGTACCGCCATCTACGCCTGGGTGTTGGTCCCCGGCCACCAACCCAGGACCCCAAGGGAGCTGTGATGGACAATGGAGGGGCGAAGGCGGCCCAAGGCGACCCAGGCCCTGAGACCGGCTTTCTGCCTGTCTACGCCGACCTCGCTGAGGTCTTTGGCGAACGGGAATGTGAGACGCTGCCGCCCCACCAGTCGACAGACTGCGCCATTGACCTGGTGCCAGGGGCGAAACTTCCCAAGCCCCGCATGTACACTATGACACCCAGGGAGTTGGAGGAGTTGCGTCGGTACATTGACCACAACCTAGCCAGGGGTTTCATCCAGCCTGCCCGCTCACGGATAGCGGCGCCGGTCCTGTTCAAGGAGAAGAAGGACGGGTCCCTTCGGCTGTGTGTGGACTTCCGGGGCATAAACGCGGTGTGTGTCGAACACATGTACCCCCTCCCCTTGATGAAGGGCCTCCTAGCTCACCTGGCACGGGGTGCGATATTCACCAGGCTGGACCTGCGGGAGGCATACTACCGGGTCCAGGTCAAGCAGGGCGACGAATGGAAGACAGCCTTCAACTGCCCACTTGGTAGCTACCAGTTTCGGGTGATGCCATTCGGGTTACAAGGAGCCCCTGCGGTCTTCATGCAACTTATTAATGAAGTGTTGCATGAACACCTGTACCGCGGGGTGCTGGTGTATCTCGATGACATCCTCATCTATACCACCACCATGGAGGACCACGTCAGGTTGGTACGGCAGGTACTGGAGAAGCTGTTGCAGGCCCGGTTGTATGTGAAACTGTCCAAATGCGAGTTCCATCAATCCCGACTGGACTACCTGGGGTACCGGATCTCAGGGGCGGGAGTAGAGATGGACCCCGGTAAGGTGATGAGTGTTCTGGAGTGGCAGGCGCCAAAAAAACGCCACCAGCTGCAGAGCTTCCTGGGGTTTGCCAATTTCTACAGGCAGTTCATCCCCTCGTTTGCTGCGGTGGCACTGCCCCTGACGGACCTGCTACACACCCAACACGCCACGACAAAGCCATGTCCCTGGCAGGCATTGGCGTGGACGATGGAGTGCCAGAAGTCCTTCGAGGTCCTGAAAGCCCTATTCGCGTGGGAGCCTGTCTTGCTCCACCCGGACCCCGACAAGGCGTTCATGGTACAGGCGGATGCCAGTGACGTTGCGGTAGGGACAGTGTTGCTCCAGAGGAACAGCCAGGGAGTCCTGCGACCCTGCGCCTATACCTCCCGGAAGCTAATGGAGACTGAACGGGCATGGGCCATCTGGGAGAAGGAGGCGTTTGCGGTGCGGTGGGCGCTTTCCACGTGGCGGCACCTCCTGGAAGGGGCTAAAGAACCATTTGAGGTCTGGACCGACCACAAGAACCTGGAGGTACTGCAAACCCCAAGACGTCTGTCCCCGAAACACGTCCAATGGGCGCAGTACTTTTGGTGGTTTCGGTTCCAGCTCAAGTACGTACCGGGGGGGAGGAATTTCCTGGCCGACACCTTGTCACGGTTGCCCCAATACAATAGCAAGCGGGAGGAGGTAGTGCAGGCGATCATGCCCCCCTACTGCCAGGCTGTGGCACGGGTGGTCCCTCGGACGGCGGCTAGTGACCTAGAACAGGAGCTGAGAATGGGGCTCCAAGATGACCCCTGGTTACGGAACAATCCAGGCCTGCTGACAACACGGGACGGTCTGACCTGGCGTGGCGATAAGCTCTATGTCCCACAGACACTGAGGCAGGCAGTGCTTCGACGCTGCCATGACACGAAGCAGGCAGGGCACTTTGGGTTCCTCAAGACCCTACATTTGGCAAGGCACCAATTCTGGTGGCCCGGGATGAAGGTGGACATAGAGGCCTATGTTCGGGGGTGCCACATCTGTGCCACTACCAAGCCCCGGACGGGGAAGCCACCGGGGTTGTTGCAGCCGGTGGCGGACCCCACTAGACCCTGGGAAGACATCACGATGGATTTCATCGTTGAGTTGCCGGAAAGCCGGGGTTACACGGTGCTTTGGACTGTGGTGGACCTGTTCTCCAAGCAGGCACACTTCATTCCGTGTAAGGGGTTGCCGTCGGCTCGGAGGCTGGCCAGACTGTTCGTAACACACATTTACCGTTTGCACGGGGTACCCCAACGGATCATTTCAGACCGAGGGGTACAGTTCACGGCGTGCTTTTGGCGCGAGTTTGTCCGCTTCATCGGTTCGTCCCAGGGGCTCAGCTCGGCGTACCATCCCAGTACCAATGGAGCTGCGGAGCGAGCAAACGGCGCTGTGGAGCGATTCCTGCGAAGCTATGTATCCCGCCAACAAACAGACTGGGTGGACCTAGTAGCGTTCACGGAGGTGGCCTATAATAACGTGGTGCATAGTAGCACCGGGTTCACCCCTTTTCGGGTGGTGCATGGCAGGGAATTCGTCCCCATTCCTGAGTACAGTCAAGGGGAACCCTTGCCTTGTCAACCCAAAGAGTGGATGGCACGGGTGAGGGGGGTCTGGGGAGCGGTGAAGGAGGCCCTGGTGAAGGCAGGGAACACCGCAAAGGCACAGGCAGATAAAAAATGGAGGCCCCAGAAACCCTTCCAGGTGGGCGACCTAGTCTACCTGTCCATGAAGTACCTTCGGCTACGGGTCCCCTGCAGGAAACTGGTGCCAAAGTTCCTTGGGCCTTTCCGGGTTGCTCAGGTCATAAACCCGGTGGCCATGCGGCTACACCTGCCTAGGTTCCTGGGTAAAATACACCCAGTGTTCCATTGCAGTTTCTTGAAACCAGTTGAGGAGTCCTCTCACAGGGCTCTGGAGAGGGAACCAGGGCCCGTTGTGTGGGATCAATACGAGGTCCAGGAGATCCTCGACTCTCGCGTCCGGTGGGGATCCCTGTATTATCTAGTCCGCTGGAAAGGGTATCCCCTTACGGAGGCTTCATGGGTGGGGGAGGCGGATGTCCACACCCCCCGCCTCGTGCAGGCATTCCATCGCCAGTGCCCTAGGAAGCCGGGTGGTGGGGGGATTACCGAACCGTCGGCTGGGGCGTACGGCCATTCACATGGCTCTCCTTACCTTCTAGGTGGAGCCCTGGTAGAGGGGGCCGCCTGTCGGGCCCTGTGGGGCCGACATCCCCGGGCAGGCGGGACCTCGCTCGCCACACCGCCACCTCCCGTCACCCTTCCTCACCGTCCGGAGGCTGTCAGCTGTTCGGCACTGCAGCCTGATGGCGCCGCGGCCGCCCGCCTCCCTCTTCGCCGGTCGGAGCAGCTGCAGGGGGTGCCGACGGGCCATCTGGGGCCGTGTGCCGCTGGGACCGGTGCCGGGACGCCATTTGCTGTGGGCGTCGGGAGCGCTGCAGAGGGGACATCCCCCCTCCCCCGGCAGGCTGCAGAAGAAGGGAATCCCTGCCGATGCCAAAGAGGGAAGCCCTGCAGGGCCAGAGACATCCCCCCTCCCCCCGGCAGGCTGGGGCTTGCTCTGGCTGGCAGCCCGCTACGTGTCCAGAGGGGGAGGAAATGAATGCCTGACTGGCCACCTATGTAGGCAACGCGCCGGATGTTGGCCTGCCGGCTGGGAGGCGTGGCTCTGGGTTGAAATGCTATGTAAAGCGCTGGGAGCAGTTCACTCCCAGCGCTGACTTTTTCCAGCACGGAATAAACACCGTTTGCTTGTCATCCGTACCTGCCTGCTGGCTCTTTTCTTTTGTTGGCGCACTGAGGAGGACATCCTGACAGTATGATTTTGACTTTGGATAATTGATTACCCCATCTCCACGTTGTTTCCTAAGCACTCTGTTCTAAAAAATGAAAAAAAATAATAAAACTTGTTATTAAAAAAAAAAAAGAATGGCAGAAACCAAAAAAGTAAAAGAAGCCCCATGCCCATAGAAAGACAGGGTTCTGACAGTAGCAAAATACCCTTTGAAGTGTGGACTGACCATAAGAACCTCAAAGCGCTCAAAACCCCACGCAAATTATCCCCCAAGCAGGTTCAATGGGCACAATATTTCAATCGTTTTAACTTCTCTCTCAACTACATTCCTGGGGGGAAGAACTTCCTGGCTGACGCCTTGTCTAGAATGCCACAGTACAAGAGCTGTCGGGAGGAGGTGGTGAACACTATCATCCCCTCTCTTCAAAAAGCCTCTCAAGTCACCATTAGGCATCAAGCCCAAAAGTAGTCCATCAGCCCTGATAATAGCTTAACCCAGCAACTAAAAAACGAACTGAAATCCAACCCCTAGTTCAGAGACAACAGACAGCTGTTAACCTATAGGGATGAAGTAGCATGGAAGGGTTCCAAGTTGTACCTTCCTAGCACCCTCAGGGTCCAAGCCCTGCAACGAAGCCACGATGCTAAGCAAGCCAGCCACTTTGGATTCTTAAAAACTTTGCACTTAGTGAGACAGTAATTCTGGTGGCCAGGAATGAAAAAGGACATTGAAAGCTATGTTAAGAGCTGTGTGGTTTGTACCACCATGAAAACCAGACCAGGAAAAACCCCTGGGCTGCTACAACAGGTAGCGGAACCATCCCAGCCCTGGGAAGAGATTGCAATGGATTTTATTGTCGAACTCCCTGAAAATAGTGGAAACACCATGATTTGGACTGTCATTGACCTTTTCTCAAAGCAGGCTCACTTTATAGCCTGTCCTGGTCTCCCCTCTGCTCAGAAACTGGCGAAGATGTTTTTAAAACACATTTACCAGCTCCACGGAGCACCGAGAAGAATCATATCAGATCGAGAGGTCCAGTTCACTGCAAAATTTTGGAGGGATTTCATGAAGCTGATCGGATCCAAACAGGGGCTCAGCTCGGATTTTCATCTGAGTACGAATGGAGCTACTGAATGAGCAAACGCAATGGTGGAGCAATACTTGAGATGCTATGTCAACTATCAGCAAACTAACTGGGCAGACCTCCTGCCTTTCACTGAAGTGGCATATAACGATACGGTGCACAGTAGTACTGGTCTAACTCCCTTTAAAGTAGCTACAGGCAGGGAGTTTGTGCCTATGCCTGAATACCCTCAGGAACCCCCCTCCTCACAAACACTAACTGAGTGGGTAAACACATTGCAGAGTGCTTGGGCAAATGTCAAATGCGCCTTAGAAAAAGCCACAAAGATTCAAAAGGAGCAGGCTGATAAGAGGCGGTCTCCCCAGAAACCATTTCATATAGGAGAGAAAGTCTATCTCTCGACCAAAAACTTAAGATTAAAACTACCTTGCAAGAAGCTGGGACCCAAATTTATTGGTCCTTTCCCCATTGTAAACATTATTAATCCTGTCACAGTTGAGCTAAAGCTCCCACAACTATTGGGGAAAATACATCCAGTTTTCCATTGCAGTTTGTTGAAACCAGTTACAGAATCGACTTTGAGACCAATACCTCGAATTGCCTCAGGTCCCATTATAGTGGAAGGTGACACCCATTATGAAATAAAATGAATTCTTGACTCTAGGTTATATAAAGGGAGAATACAGTATCTAATTCAATGGAAGGGCTACCCTTTGTCAGAAGCTACATGGGTGAAGAGTAGAGATGTAAAGGCAGACAGATTAATACAAACGTTTCATGACAAACATCCCCCAAAGCCTAGGGAGCCATCAAGAGATTAGCAAAACATTAATTTGTATCTATGCTTAATATCTTTCAGGAACTACTTTCTTTTTAGGGGAGTCCGACTGTCAACTTCTGAAATGAGCCTGGCTGAAGCCATCTTTTTCGTTCTAAGTTGCCACATAGATTGGGGGGGGAGAGGGGAAGGAAAATGAAAGTATTGCTAGACAAAACACAGAACGGTCCCGTGGGAACCAAGGTCATTCTTGCAGGTGTTGGAAGGAAGAGCGAAGACGAATTGAGGAGCCCGCCAATTACTTTCATTGGGTCATATGATCTATAGCATAGTAGAGGGGAGGGAAATGTTACTTTTAGTTACATTGAATCTCTAGGGAAATTTCAGAGTTGGTTTCACTTTTGACTGTGCCGATATTATGTAACCAATAAACATGTGCGTTGAGGAAGCTTCAAGCCTTGGAGTTCTGATTTATTTGGTTTCATTAGTCGGAACCATGATACCAATCCTTCAAGACCCTTTGTGGTGGAGACAGACACATCGGACATCACTGTGGGGGCTGTTCTGCTACAGTCCCGTTGTCACAGTTGACTCGTTTTCTTCGTTGCCTGCATCAACTTCCAGCTTGCAGTTTGCCAAACAGAAATGGGAGGTGGGTTGGTAAATTCCTAGGGTGGGGAGAGGCTAAGGAATGCATGAGAGCCTTCTGCCGCCAGAGAGGAGATACCCATCAAGGCCAAGTTCTCAGAGCTACTAGCCAGCACAGAATGTTTTCCCAAAACAAAAGCACTGAGTGTAATTGGTGGACAATGAACTGTGGGTGGCCCAGGGGTGAAAAACCTCAGAGCTGACTTTGCTTTTCCTGTGCTTAAATGGATCTTTCAATAAAATTGTACTCTTGGTAGTTCCTACGTGCCAGGAGTTTCTTTTTTGGGATGTGCCAAATGGAATGGTTGACATTAAGTCAGCACTCACAATAGTGCCTACCTGGACCCCACCAGGAGGTCAGAAACCCTGAGATGTCAGAAATAGGCAAGGAACTGGAGGAGAAGAAGACGTTGGGAGAAACCTTGGCTCGAGAAGCCCTGGCAGTGTTGCAGGCTGGGGTAGGGGCGCAGCCAGTGGGTGCACGTCCCAAACAGAGAGGCGAGAAGCTGGAGCTGCAGCCAATGAGCTTAAGGTAACGGCTGAGAGATTCCCCCTACCAGGGGATGAAGACGCACTGGGCAGCAAATGTGGGAAAGGTGGCAAAAGCTGAGGACCCTCTAATACTGTCGGGAGTCAACGTGATCTGAGGGAGCACGTGGAAGACGAAGCGGCTGGTTGAGTGGGACAAGCTGATCAAGTGGAAACTTCCAGTGGCCACCTGTAGCCCATCAGTGGAGCAACTGGGGGAAAAGTTCGGTGGGCTAGATATCAAAGGAGCAGTGTTACTGGGTGCTCTGATGACGGTGGCTGGGACGGGGGGGGAGTGAAATTGCTAACCACCCATCTCCTCCCCTTCTGCAGCCAGTGGTGCCAGCACCTGCCAGGACGATTGGGTCCCCGGTGCAAGGAGCAGTGGCAGTGGGCTCTGCCTCCCCTGGCATGGCAGCGAGTGGTCCCCATGGCCCCAGCAGCAACTGGGGTCCCTCCTCCTCCACCGGTGGCAGCAGCAGCCCTACCACCTGGGTACATTGTGGTAAGAGATTAATGGCCACCACCCCCTCTGACAGTCCGTTTCGATGGGGATCCAGACAATCTGGCCCACTTCTTGGCCCAGACATGGCACCACATGGAGCGCTATGGGTGTATGTATCCAGACAATGCAGACTGGCATCCAGTGGCATCCAACCTGGAAGGTGGTGCTGCCAGATGGCTAGTGTCCCTGCACTATAGCAGGGCGGTGGAGCTGGGTGATCTGGACGCATTCATCCAGATCCTATGTGGGCAGTTCAAGAACCCCATGGCAGCCCGATGCGTGGAATCTCATATCTGCACCCTTAAGCAGGGAAAGAGGCCAGTGATAGAGTACATTGAAGAATTCCACAACCTAGCTAGCCACTTGGACTGGCTCAAGCATATGCTGGTTTCCTACTTCTGAAAAGGGCTGAACCGAGAGCTATACCAAAACTGCATACCCCAAGGGGTGGCGCATAATCTACAAGCGTGGTTACGAGTGGCCAGCAAGGTAGATATCAACCAAGAGCACTCCATGCAGGAGACTTGACCCCGCAGAATGCCCGAACAATGGCCTGGTCCCAGAGGGGTCAAAGGGGGTGCAACCCCGGCCAGAGGAGGCAAGCCTCACCAGAAGCAGGGAGCCTGTTTCTGCTGTGGGAAGGAGGGCCATCGAGCAGTCAAATGCTTCGCACCATGACCGGTGTCTGCTCCTCCACCTGCCAGTCAGCCCAAAAGGAAGAGGCCCCTCATGAAGCCGAAGGAGAAGACATGTGTGGGGCAGCAGGTTGTTGAGTTCTCTCCCCAGTGCAGTGAGGAAGAGGGAACTCCAACCACCACCCAAGCAGGTCCAGCCTTTTATGAGAGGGACAGTGAAGGGAAGATGACCCGATGGTAAGTGGCACCATCACCCTTATGACAGCCAGGGTTGGGATCATCGTGCCCTCCTCAGGGTTGAGGGGAACCATCATAGCATTGCTGAACTCGGGGTGCACCAGGTGCATAGTCAGCCCCCAGGTGGTGGAGAGACTGGGGCTGAGGCTGAGGAAACTAAGATGACCCATGGCGTTTTCCAAACTGGACGGGTCAATAACAGGGGGGGCGTCAGCTACCTGCCTGGCTGAGTCAGTAAAGCTCAAAGCAGGGACCCACGTAGAGACTATTAGATTCATTGTGGTCCCTGGGATGACTGAACCCATGGTCCTGGGATTGGCATGGTGGAAAAAGTGGAACCCCTCTGTGAGCTGGGACAAAGCGAGGTGGTGGATGTGGAGAAAAGCTGCTAACCAGCAAGAGCTAGGGAGAGCGCAGAGAGCTGGCTGTACACCTGCAGTTAGGAAAGTGAAGGCGGAGACCGCGAATACACTAAAAGGAGGTGATGGGTTACAGTCGCTGATTCCAGCAGAGAATTGCGACCTAGCCGAGGTTTTCAGCGAGAAGGAATCAGATGTGCTCCCACCTCAATGTCCCACCAACTGTGCGATAGAGATCGAACCGGGAGCCAAATTACCCAAGCTGAAAATGTACTCCATGTCCCCCAGAGAGATGGACGAGCTCCTAGTGTTCATTGACAAGAACTTGGCAAGGGGATTTATCCAGCAGGTGAAATCAAGGTTGGCAGTCCCAGTGCTATTCAAGGAAAAGTTGGATGGGTCCCTTAGGCTGTGCGTGGATTATAGTTGTACAGATTACAAATTGCATATGTGTGGAGAACATGTACCCCCTCCCCCTGATGAGGGACATGCTGGGGTATTTGGCAAAGGGAAAAATCTTCACTAAACTGGACTTGAGGGAGGCGTACTATTGAGTGAGGATTAAAGAGGGGGACGAGTGGAAAACCACATTCAATTGCCCCCTAGGCTGCTACCAATTCCGAGTAATGCCCTTCGGGCTGCAGGGGGTTCCTGCCATATTCTTGCAACTAATAAACAAAGTCCTGCATGAGCATTTATACAAAGGGGTCTTGGTGTACTTAGTTGATATATTAATATACTACCGAAACCCCTGAAGAGCACGTGAAGCTAGTCAGGGCAGTACTCAAGAAACTGCAAAGAGCCCAACTCTATGCGAAGCTGTCCAAGTGTGAGTTTCAAAAAACTCACTTGGACTATCTGGGATACCATATTTCTAGTGAGGGAGTGGAAATGGACCCCAGCAAAGTGAAAGCAATACTGGAATGGGAGCCCGCATGAACCAGGAGGCAGTTACAGAGCTTCCTAGGCTTCACAAATGTTTACCGTCAATTCATTCCCACTTTTGTGGTCCGAAGGAGGAAGCATTCCTTGAAAACGGAGACATTATTTTCTCTTTTAGTTTGTTTATTTTGCATTCCTTGCCAGGAGTTTTGCTACAATACTTCGGTACATTACAAAGCGGATGCCAGAATCTGGATTTCTCTGGCTTGCCTCTGTCTTATCTTGCTAACTCCTCCCTTACTTTACTGTCATGATTTACATCTTCCAATTAGGCTGGAGGCCAAAGATTCACTTCCCTTCCCAGTCTCCCGCTTTCTTCATAATTCTCCTCCCTTTGCCTGTCATCTGATTTAACTCCAAAAATACCAGACAGTTCTGCATATCTTGTCAATGCAATAATATCCCATATTAACAGCATTGACATCCGGCCCCCCTTACAAAAAGGACAGATCCTGTAATGTAAACAAAAGCATATATTAATGACTAGTCTTCAGTTTGTTGGGGTATTTCGTATGAAACCTTTTGACAAGCCTGTCAGCTTTCACCTCACTGGATTTCACCCAAGTGGCTTCAGACATCGGGTATCCCTTCCATTGTACTAGGTACTGCAATTTCCCTTTAAAAATTCTAGAATCAAGAATATGTTTCACTTCATAATGGGTCTGCCCTGCAACTACGAGGGGCCCAGGTGCTTTCTTAGGGGGAGGTCTTAAAGTGGAGCCCCGATAAGGTTTTAACAAGCTACTGTGGAAGACAGGGTGAATTTTACCCAAAAGTCTAGGGAGTTTCAGTTTTACAGTGACTGGATTGATGACCTTTACGATAGGAAAAGGCCCTAAGAATTTCGGTCCTAACTTCTTGCTGGGTAATTTGAGGCGTAAATATTTGGTCGACAAACCTTTTCCCCAACTTGGAACGTTCTTTGGGGAGCCCTCTTTTTGTCAGCTTGTTTTTTATAGGTTTCAAAAGTCTTTTTTAAAGCAGTTTTTGTGTTTCTCCAAACTTCCTCCCATCCCCTCACCCATTGGTCAAGTGTCTGGGAAGCGGTTGGCACTTGGGGATATTCAGGAATTGGACTGAACTCTTTGCCTGTGGCTACTCTGAAAGGTGTGTAGCCGGTGCTGCTGTGCACAGAATTGTTATACGCCACTTCTGTGAAGGGGAGGAGGTCAGTCCAGTTCGTCTGTTGATAAAGACACGTAGCATCTGAGATATTGCTCCACCATTTTGTTAGCGGCTTCTGCAGCTCCGTTGGTGGCCGGATGAAAAGCAGATGACAAGCCTTGAGATGATCCAATTAATTTAAGAAAACTCCTCCAGAACTTTGCTGTGAACTGCACCCCCCGTCTGAGATTATTCGCTTAGGGGCGCTGTGCAGTCGGTAGATATGTTTCAGGAACAATTTAGTCAGTCGTTGAGCGGATGGGAGTCCACTCGGTAGTACGCCTCTCTCAGGTCTAATTTAGTGAAGACACTCCCCTTAGCCAGATGAGTTAATAAGTCCTTTAGGAGGGGGAGGGGGTATCTGTTTTCCACACTCACGGCGTTGAGGCCCTTATAGTCTACGCAGAGATGAATAGACCCATCTTTTTTTTCTTTAAATAACATGGGGGCTTCCACAGTAGATTTGGCCCATTCAATGAACCCCCTCGCTAAGTTTGTATTCACATATTGCTGCATCTCTTCCATCTCAAGGGGGGACATGGCGTACATTCTCAGGCGTGGAAGTTTAGCTCCTGGCACCAGTTCGATAGAACAGTCATTGGGTCTGTGAGGGGGTAGGACATCGCATTCATTTTCACTAAATGCCTCTGCTATGTCCTGGTATTCATTGGGGATGAGTGATTCATCTGGTGACGGTGAGGCAGCTATGAGTGCTCGCTGGCCTAAAGTGTCCCGCAACGTCAGTTGAATCAGTGGGAGGCTCAGGCCCTATAGGTAGTCTCACAGTTCTCATTCCTTTCTCCCACCAGATAAATGGCTTCCATTTGTCCAACCAGGCTAAGCCTAGAATCACAGTCTCAGTCATTTTTGGGGCCACCAGGAACCGAATAAATTCCCAGTGTGCACCTATTTCTAGGCGTAAGGGCTCAGTTAATTGTGTGACTAAAGCCCCTCCCATCAGGGAGCCGTCAGCTTGCTCGAACCTCACAGGGTTGGAAAGTTGTTTTGCCCGTATGGCCATTTTCATGGCAAAGGGTAGGCTAATAATGCATCGGGTGCATCCAGAATCAATTAGTACGTTTAAGTCTATTTGTGCCCCCGACTTAGGGATTGTAAGCTTGGCGGCCAGTGAAAAAGATGGGATTTGTCGACTCACCATCGGGTCGTTCTCCCCTTCGTCATCGCTGTCAAAGGAGGGTAGAGCGGGGGTGGGTCCACCTGGAGTCCCAGCGTCCTCTTGTGTGGGAGGAGTAATCTGGGTAGCAGGTGCTTGTGTGGCCCGGTTGGAGTTTTCTCTCATTAGCCGCTGGGCAGGTCTCCTTCTTGTCGCTGGTTCCGGACTGCTCTGAAGTTGGGGGTAGGGTACCGGACAGTTTGCTGCTCGATGTCCCTTCTTTCTGCACCGGAAACACTTTATTGACGCGCTTGCAGGTGACCCGGTTCTTCCAGTCATCGTGGTAGCCGGAGGTTCTCATGGGGGTGATTGTTGTTTGGATTGTTCTGGTTGCTGCTCAGATTCAGGTGGGGAAGGCTTTTTATAGCGGGCAAGCTGAACATCTAGCTTGACCGTTGTCTGGTACCACTCGTGTAGTCAGTCAGGTACTGCTCGAATAATGCAGGCCTGGGCGAGGTTATCATCTAATCCCTCAATGAAGTGATGGATTAGGGACTGCTCTGCCCACCCCTCTATCCGACCTGCTATCTTGCGAAACTCTCACACGTACTTCAGGGCAGGCCTGCCGGCTTGTTTTATTTTGTGGATTTGTTCTCTTGCTTTTAAGTCAAGGGATGGGTCCTCAAATCTTTCTTTCAGACTCAGGAGGAAGAGGTGGGGGTCTTCCAATTCTGGGGCTTGCTCATTATATAGATTGTTCAGCCACTCGGATGCTTCTCCCTCTAGGCCGGACGCAATCACATCGACCATAGCCTCTGGGTCTGGGTAGAGATAAGCCCAGCGATTCAAGTGAGAGCGTACTTGGTTGAGGAAAAAAATCAGTTTCTCTGGGTCCCCATCGAAGGTTGCTCTGAATGGTGGAGAACGGGCCCCCCACTGTGGCTGTTGCTGCTGCTGGCCCCATCCCGGTTGCTGGTTTATGCCCAGGGGTTGCACGTTCGGGGGCTGGGGCCAATCTCCTTGTTGTGGCCATCCTCCCTCTAGCAGCTGATCTCCTGGGCCCTGCACCATCCCAATCTGTTGCAAGGTCTCTATTAGCTGTGGTGAGCTCAAACGTTGTCTGCTCCCTGCCTGCTTCGAATGCCATACTCCCCATTGTTGCAGAGGCCTCAGACATGGAATCCCTCTCTCTTCAGGGCTGGGGTCCCTGATAGAGGAAGACAGGGTCTGAAAGGCTGTCTGATACGAATTGGAGGGGCTGTAGGCTTCTTTTTGCAGGAGTGGGTCTCTGCTTTTCTCCCCTGGGGTTTGAGATATTTCCAGTAACTCACCCAGGCCTTGAATGGCAGTTTGTCCATTGTCTGTCCACCGGTTCTCATTCGTCTGCCAAAATTCATTTTCCCACAGCATGCTGTCTGTTACTTCCCCCTCTGGGATATCAGTCACTGCTGGGCTGTATTCAACAAACTCCCATTTCATGATAGATTGGCCTGCTCCTGAATCCTGTCATTCTCACTCCAGGCTAGGAGAAAGAGGTGGGGTAATGCACCTCCAGTTGTTTGAAAAGTTTTCAGATTCTGGCATGATGTTGTGGTCCGAAGGAGGAAGCATTCCTTGAAAACGGAGACATTATTTTCTCTTTTAGTTTGTTTATTTTGCATTCCTTGCCAGGAGTTTTGCTACAATACTTCGGTACATTACAAAGCGGATGCCAGAATCTGGATTTCTCTGGCTTGCCTCTGTCTTATCTTGCTAACTCCTCCCTTACTTTACTGTCATGATTTACATCTTCCAATTAGGCTGGAGGCCAAAGATTCACTTCCCTTCCCAGTCTCCCGCTTTTTTCATAATTCTCCTCCCTTCGCCTGTCATCTGATTTAACTCCAAAAATACCAGACAGTTCTGCATATCTTGTCAATGCAATAATATCCCATATTAACAGCGTTGACA
>JALGBA010003201.1:0-66555 GCA_023970755.1 Azemiops feae | reverse complement strand
TACTTTATCATAATACATTTACTTTTACCTCGAGTATATGGTTTATAGACCGGTACATTCCATCTTGCCAACATTTGCCCTAAGGGAGTTTCCAGGGGAATCCCAAGGGTAGTCTCCACAGATGCCTTTTTTAATAAAGATTTTATTGATTTTCTTTTACATACATATGTTAATTTTTCAACCAACGAGCTCTCTGGGATCAGCTATGCTAATACATATTCGATTCCTAATCCTTCATTCTTTCCTCTAACCAACAATAAAATAAGTCCCAAGTTTGGTAGTAATCTGTGTCTTCTTTGTCTTTCAATCTCATGGTTAATCTATCCATCTCTGCGCATTCCAATATTTTTCTGATTATTTCTTCCTCTGGTGATAGTCCTTCATTCTTCCAATATTGCACAAAGATTATTCTCGCTGCTGTAGTGACATGTAAAATCAAATATGGACTTTGCTTATTAATCTTTTCAGGCATAATACCTAGTAAGAAAAGTTCAGGTTTAAAATTAACATGTTCACCTAATATTTTTTCTAACCAAGCATGTATCTTTTCCCAATAAGCCTTTTCTTTGCCACATGTCCACCAAATGTGATAGTACGTGCCTGAATTGTGCTTACATTTCCAGCATCTATCTGACATATTTTTAAACATTTTTGCTAATCTTGCTGGTGGCAAGTGCCATCTATAAAACATTTTATGTAAGTTTTCTTTATATGAATTTGACATTATTAATTTGTAATTTCTCTCCCATAGCTTTTGCCACTTTTCTAGTTCTATATTGTAGCCAAAGTTTTTCGCCCATCTTAGCATTGTTTCTTTAACTTGTTCACTTTCTATTTCCAAAATTAACAAAAAATTATACATTTTCTTAATTAGTTTCTCATCTGAGGTTAACAAAATCTTATCAAATACAGTTTGATCTTTATAGAATCCATACATTTTCACATCTTTTTCATATCTATTTTGCATCTGTAAATGTGCCCACCACGACAGGTTGATCCCCTGATTTTCCAGTTCTTGCTTAGATTTTAAATTCCCATCAATATTTAGAATATCTCTATATGCCCATATTTTTTCAAAATCTACCAAGTTCGGATGTACAAATGCCTCCATCGTTGATAGCCACTCTGGAATTTTTAAGTATATTTTAGCTTTAATTTTTTCCCATACTATTAACAAGGCATTTCTTATATAGTGGTTTTGGAAATACCTATGCGCTGTTTTTTCCATACCATAGGAAAGCGTGCCATCCCAATTGTAAATCATGCCCCTCTAAATATAACAACCTTTTATTTCTAAGCATTATCCATTCTTTCACCCATGTTAAAACAGATGCTTGATAATACAATGCTCATTCCGGCAACCCAAATCCTCCATTTTCCTTAGCGTCTTGTAATGTTTCCATCTTAATACTAGCTTTCTTCCCCTGCTAAACAAAGTTCAAAATTAATGAGTTTAAATCTTGAAATAATTTTTTCTCAAGTTTTATCGGAATTGTTTGAAATAAAATCTTCGGCAATATATTCATATTTACTGTAGCAATTCTTCCTAATATTGACAATTGCAGATTCTTCCATCTTTCCAAGTCCAGCTTTATTTGTTTCAATAATTTTGTATAATTATCTTCTTTTATTGATGAACATTTGGCCGAAATATACATACATAAATATTTAACTTTTTTCACTATCTGTACCTCTGTTTTCTCTAGCATTTGCTTTTTCTGTTTATGTGTGAGATTCTTAACTATTACCTTAGTTTTTTCTTTATTTATTTTTAATCCTGCCATTTCTCCATACTGTTCTATCTTTCCCCATACTGTTCTATCTTTCCCCATAGCTTAGGGATCATCTCTAAAGGTTCTTCTAGAATAAATATTAGATCATCAGCAAATGCTCGTAACTTATATGTTTCGCCTTGTATCTTCAGTCCTTTAATTTCTGTGTCTTGTCTAATCCTTCTATTTAAAACTTCCAAAGTGAAAATAAATTATAGTGGGGATAGTGGACATCCTTGCCTCGTGCCTTTTCTTATCTCAAAGCTCTCAGTACAGTCTCCATTCACAATCACTTTTGCTGTCTGATTGCTATATATTGTTTTTATCATATTTATAAAGTTCTTTCCAAAGTCCATTATTTGTAGTTGCTGAATCATAAATTGCCAGGAAACGTTGTCAAATGCCTTTTGGGCATCTAAAAATATTAATGCTAATTGTTTCCCTGGATGTAGTTCATAGTATTCTAATACGTCCATTATCACTCTTAAGTTGTTTTTGATTTATCTCTTTGGTAAAAAGCCATTTTGATCTGGATGTATAAATTCAACTAAGTATTTTTTCAGTCTCTCTGCCATTATTGAGGTAAAAATTTTATAGTCCACGTTAAGTAATGAAATTGGTCTATAATTCCTAATATACGTCAAATCTGAGTCTTCTTTTGGTATTAAAGTAATATTTGCTTCTATCCATGTAGTTGGAAGCTTAGCCTCTAACGCTTAATATGTGTTGTAAATTTTTATAGAGCTCCGCCGGAAGCCCATCTGGGCCCAGTGTTTTCCCATTTTTTTGTCCTTTTATAGCCTCTGATATCTCCATCATTGTAATCCTTTCTTCTAACATAGTTTTAAATGCCTCTGGAATTTTTGGAAGTTTACTTTCTTCTAGGTATTGAACAGTTCTCTCTCTTGAAATCTCCTCTTTATCATACAATTCCTTATAGTATTCCTTAATTATCTTTTTTATTTTTTCATTTTTGAATGAAGTTATGCATTATTTTCTTCTCTTTCTGTTTTTTAAGTTTATAAGCTAACCATCTTCCTGGTTTATTAGTATTTTCAAAAAAGTTTTGTTTTGCTCTCTTTAGCTGTTCTGCCAGTTTTTCTGAGTCCAACAGATTTAGTTTGTGTTTTATTATTTCCATTTCTCTTTTCAAAGTCTTTTTCTGTGGGGCTTTTTGTAGTTCTGTTTCTAACTTTCCAAATTTTGCTTTTAGTAATAGATCTTGCCTTCTTCTCTGTTTATTTTTCTTTGCCATATATGTTATAGCTATGCCTCTGAAGTACGCTTTGGCTGTGTCCTACAGGTTTTGTAATGATGTGTCTTCTTTGTTTTCTTTAAAGAAGAATTCCATTTCTTTTTTTGCTAACTCTATGAATTCTTTTTCTTTTATTATAGATTGTCTTAAAGTCCATCTTGGGTTTTTTTGTATCCCTTTCCATGTCACTTTTACAGGATTATGGTCTGCCCATGTACTTATTTCTATCTCAATTCCCTGTATATCCATCCTCAATTCAGATGTCATCCAAATCATATCAATTCTTGACCAGGATTTGTGGCTATTTGAATAAAAAGTATATTGTAGGTTTTGTGAATTAATTTCTCTCCAGGCATCTTGTATTCCAATTTCCTCTGCCATGTCAAAAAATGTCTTAGGTAATCTTCTTCTTGCAGATTTTCCTGTTTTGTTGCTTTTGTAATCCATTGTTCCATCTACTATTGCATTGAAGTCCCCTATTAAACAAATATTTTGGTATTCCATTTCTATTAGTTTCCTATGTAGGCTTTGATAAAATTCTTCTTGATTGTTATTTGGAACATAGATTGCCACTAACAATGTTTGTTTTTGATGTAGATATATTTCAACCATTACAATTCTTCCTTCTTCATCTGAGTACACTAATTTAGAATCTATTGTCTCTTTAACATATACAGCAACCCCTCTTTTTTTCTCTTGTGCTGATGTATAATAAAGCTTCCCAGTTTTTGAGTATTCCAATAATTTATGATGTTGTTTTTTTATGTGTGTCTCTTGCAAACAAATTATATCTATATTCAATTTCTGAAGTTTCCTAAAGATTTTATTTCTTTTTGATGGGGAGTTTAGTCCATTTCCATTTACTGAAAAAATTCCATTTTCTTTCTCCATTTCCATTTCCATTATTTATATTTAGATCTAGTTGATCTTGTAATCCTTTGTTCTCTGGCAATTCCTTCACCTTCACCCTCTTGTTCATCTTTCTCCTTCTGTTGTTCTGCTTGTGCAGTTGCTCCTTGGGCCGTCTGTCCCGTTTGTTTCTCCCCTTGTTGTTGTTGCACTCCTTCATCCAAAATTGCTCTGTTCCTTACTTCAAAATCCTCTGCTTTCCAAATTGAATCCAGTCGATATCTTGTGTTGTTCCAGTTTATTAGAATGCCTTCCGGCATGAGCCATCTGAAATTTATGCCTTAGACAATCAACTTTGTGGTTAAAAAAATGGTAGTGTCTCCAAGTAGCTCTTACTCTCTTGGGTATCTGCTTTAGGACCACAATTTCTTTATTTTTATATTGTATTATATTATATTGTATTTATATTATATCTCTCATTTTTCTCAGTACTTCATCTCTTGTTGTTTTCTTTATGAATCTTACATGTACTTCTCTTGGTAGTCTGTTTTTTCTTGCATAGCTCGAATTCATGGGAAATATTTCATCAATCTCGTTTTGCATTTCTGCTCTATCTGCATTTAGAGCCTCCGCCAACAGCTCAATGATCACAATTGCTGTTTTCTTCTCTATCCTCAGGAATATTTTGGAATCTCAAATAGTGTTCCGCTTTTCCCATTTCCACCATTGCCATTGCCCGCTCTAGTTCTTGATTTGCTTGTTCTAATTCTTCATTTTTTTGCAGTAACATTTCCACCTTTTTATCGATGTCCTCAGTTTTGTTTTCCATTTCCTGGATTTTCTGTTCATTTTTAATAATCTTTTGATTTTGATGGTGCCAGCCATCTGTACCATATTTCCCTGCTCTTGGAAATAGTGTTTTTGAGGTTCAACAAGAAGCCACTGATCGTGCTCCTGATGACCTCACCACTGTACCAACCCAGCCTGATGGCAAACTCTGCACAGCACCATTGGATCCTCCAACATCCTGGAGAAGAAGGTTAGATTCAAGTGAGTACAAGGCCTGCTGCAAATACTGTGAGTCTACGGAACACGTGGCCAAAGCTTGTACAGCTAAAGGGAAGTATCGCCCAAGCAAGGGGGACAAGCATCCGGGAGCCCTGCATCCAGACTCTGAACAGCTACAACAAGCAGCTTCTACTCCTCTTTCAACCAAGGAGCCCCAGCATGGGCTCCAAAGTGCACCCAGAGGTGCCCGCCAAGGTCAACTGCACATTAGTGTGTAGCGACCCACCATTCCCCAGTGAACTCCCAAGCAAAGAAACATCTTTCACAACGTACTCTGTGTCACAGAGCACAGCGGGGAGGAAAGTCTCAGGACTCCACATCCAGCCAGCAGATGGGAGTTCACGGTCCCTAAATCCTGGATTGGTCATCCCAGGAACATTCTTTGTTGACCAGCTCCCCCCAATTGCCTTATGGTTCCTAAATCCTGAAGCCGAACTCTTGGCTCCGTTGAGAGTAGATGCTCCTGTAACCTCCACCTACCATGGAATGGTCAGAGGCCCAACAAGCCCCCCAACTGCCATTAAGATGGAACCTGAATGGGTCATCCCAGGAACGGTCTGTGTTGACCAACTGCAAACTCCAACCCAGGAGAATAGCTCAACAACCTCCATTCTTAGTAATGGAAGAGCACCTCACCTAAAACCACGCCAAGAACACTTCACGCTTGTGACAACCAAACCCGTTTTGGAAGCAACAGTGTTCCAGACTAATAAAAGTCACAATGACTTAGCCTTGTCTATAGAGGACAAAAACTTTCTGCAGCTATGCACGTTCTCCCAGAGCACCATACACTGGGACGGGCCACGTCTGCCAGAAGAGAAGCAAGACTGGGAGTCATTGAGCACACTCCTAAAATGTCTCCAAAGCATACACGTGCAACGTATGTATATCACCAGTTCACCCGCCACTGTACAAAAGAAAGAAATGTACGCTCTCTCAGATGTGTCAACAAAGGTGATTGCAGCCATAGGATACATCAGAGTCTACAGCGGGGAGAGCTTCATTCATGTCGTTTTCGTCATTGGAAAGGTGAAAATAATAACACAACAAGACCACAATGTACCAACGTTAGAACTCTGTGGCACCATATTAGCAGTAAAATTCACCATCCTGACAACACAAATGATAGGTCTTGAGCTACAAACCACCACCTTCTACACAAACAGCAAGGTGATGTCAAGCTATATCTGCTACCAAAGCAGACACTTCTACATCTATGTAGGCAATAGAGTAGAAAAGATTGAAACATCTTCAAGTCCTGAGCAATGGCAACATATGCTGACAGATAAGAACCTTGTGGACCAAGCTAAGTGGTCCACCTTTGCAGCACAGTTGACAAAATTGATCTGGCTAAAAGGTCCTGAGTTCTTGGCTTGTCCAGACAGCCTGATGTCACACAGACCAAAACGCTATATGCTACTAGCTCCAGATCAAGATGCCAACGTTCAACCTCAGGCACCCAACAAATTTCTCAGACAGGACGAGAAAATGTCCGCCCAGACCATCTACTTGTCCCCAAGGGGCAAAGAGACAGAGAAACTGCCTTCTAGCCATTTCCTAGAACCAGCCCGCTTCAAGCGCTCCACCAAACGGAGACCCATCAGATTGGGTATAGTATTGATAGTCCTGATGACTTGTCTTAGCATCCAAGGAACTAACTTTGTAGGAGCCTGCAGGGACTTACAGACTATTGAAGGTATTTGTCATGGCCCAGAGATTGACAAGTACCTGAAGGCCAAAAATTATCTTCCCCATGCATCCCACATGGGAGAAGCATGGGAGCGCATGATTGGCATACCCTGCACAATCATAGACTCTATGGTGACAAAAACACCCACGCTGACACGTGAGGTTCTCACTACCTGCATGGCAGAAGAAGCAGCCATCATCAGCGCTGATCCAGTGGTTCCAGTCTCTTCTGTTCCCGAGAATCCTGTGATCTCAGCTTCCTTTGTTCCAGAATATCTTCTGGTTCCTGATTCTTTTGTTCCTGTGAATCCTGTGGTCTCAGCTCCTTCGGTTCCTGAGTATCCAGTGGATCCAGATCCTTTGGTTCCTGAGTATCCAGTGGATCCAGATCCTTTGGTTCCTGAGTATCCAGTGGTTCCAGATCCTTTGGTTCCTGAGCGTCCTGTGGTTCCAGTTTCTGCTGTTCCTGAGTGTCCTGTGGTTCCAGATCGTTCGGTTCCTGAGTTTCCTGTGATTGCAGATCCTTTGGTTCCTGAGTTCCCTGTGGATCCAGCTTCTGCTGTTCCTGAGTTCCCTGTGGACCCAGCTTCATCTGTTCCTGAGGTTCCTGTGGTCCCAGCTTCCTTCGTTCCTGAGCATCCTGTGGTTCCATCTTCTGCTGTTCCTGAGTGTCCTGTGGTTCCAGATCCTTCGGTTCCTGAGTTTCCTGTGGTTGCAGATCCTTTGGTTCCTGAGTTCCCTGTGGATCCAGCTTCTGCTGTTCCTGAGTTCCCTTTGGACCCAGCTTCGTCTGTTCCTGAGGTTCCTGTGGTCCCAGCTTCCTTCGTTCCTGAGCGTCCTGTGGTTCCAGCTTCTGCTGTTCCTGAGTGTCCTGTGGTTCCCGATCCTTTGGTTCCTGAGTTCCCTGTGGATCCAGCTTCTGCTGTTCCTGAGCTCCCTGTGGACCCAGCTTCGTCTGTTCCTGAGGTTCCTGTGGTCCCAGCTTCCTTCGTTCCTGTGAATCCTGTGGAACCAGGTGCCTTTGTTCCTAAGAATTTTTGGGTTTCAGTTTTCCTGACCCAGAAATCCCTTTGCTTCCAGTTTCTCCTACAGGCAGGAGACCTTGTCTTGCTGAAAGACAAGGATGCATACCAGAACTATTGGCCCATGAGACTTGTGCATCGGGCCCTACCCAGTTTGCTGGACTAGTTTGCCAAGCTGAGGTCCAGATCGTGAAGCCACATGAGTCAGATCGTGACTCAAAGACTCTCGTGAAAAGGCTTTACACCAGGCCAATCACCGACCTGGTCCTGCTGCAAAAGAAAACTGAACTGGAAAATTAAGCCTCAAACCATGTATATTGCGTTTGCCTCACAATTGCATTGTTTGATGTAACACCTTGTTTATCACTGTTATGGTTGTGCATGTTTTGTATTTACCTTACAGTTATGCATGTTTTACATGTCTTGATACCATGTTTTGCCTATTTTAGTTAAATAGTCAGTTAGTAATGAAAATTGCATGCCTTAATGTTATGTTTTGCTTATTCTAGTTAGCCAACAGTGATTTGCACGTTTGATGCTACGTTTTTGCTTATTTTAGTTAGTTAGTAGTGGAAATTTATATTTCCAAGCGGGGAGTGTTCTGGACCAACCAGTAGCTAAAAACTGTATGTTAGGATGTTTAGCATTTATAGGGTTAACGCTGTCTTCTTAAGAGATGGACTGTGGGTAATGTAGTTTAGCTTTTCAGTGAAGCCTATGTTAACAAGTCAGTAGGAGGGGCTACTAAGTTCATGACAGGATATCCTGACTACGTGCCAGGTTGTAAATGAAGCCTTTGTGAAGACAGACACGAGGTGATGTGTCCCATAAGAGCCATGGGGTGAGTCTACCATTAGTTTTTCACCCAAAGGAATGGAGAAGGTCATGATATGTTCATCAGAAGATCCCTGCTTGACTGTAAGTTATTGTCTGAGATTTCTGTCGAATAAATGATCTAATATTGTCCTGTTCCTTGGCGTTTAACTGTCAGAGAAAGGCAAGATTAAAGCAGATATTTTGCTTGGAAAAATACATAGAAGGCACACAGCCTTTCTGGCAACACTCTTCAAATCACAACAGACTTCTGCAGCCTGTATTTCTGTATGAGAATGCTTTAGGTTAGTTCTCTGAGAATGTAACACAGTACTTTGTAGCAATTTGAAAAAAAGGGCTTTGCATTTTTCTAAGTTGCCTGGTGCTTTCTGTTGCAAGGTGCCTTGTGTTATACGGTATCTGCCTAATGCAGTAAAGAGGCACTACTACTTTAATGAACCACTGAGAGGTGCTGGACTCACCCTTCTACACCCCATGCTTTAGAATGCAATTTGGGAACATTGCACATAGCCCTTCTAATTAACTCCTGATGTAGCCACTGTGATAAGCTCATTGTTGAATCATATTTTTATTCTTTCTAATCATTGACTTTATGGTACTGCCTCTTCTCCTTCCAAACGTTTTTGCTGCTTTTAAAAAGAGAAAGCCCAAGCTGAAGATCCTATTCAGAAATTCCCTTACTAAAGCCCATTAACCAGCCTTCAAACTAACCTTTCAGGATAGTGGCTGCCCAAGATATCCAGTTGCCCGAGGTTGGAGATTTTGTTGCTGCTTCTCGGCAAAATCTTCCTCAGAGGTTCTCTTCCACTTGTGAGGTACATAATAAATGTATATGTTAACATTTGTCATAATATACATTAGCTTATATTTTATAAAAACTATTTATAAAATTATTTAAGGTACTATTTAAAGTATTTAAGGTATAATCATATAGCCAAAGTGCAGCTATATTTAACCTTGCTAAAGTGATGACATACACAACTTTTAGGTTGAAGCAGGCATTAGTAACCTTGTATAGATAGGCAAAGGAACAGGATTGAAATATTTGTATCCTCCAGCTTAGACAAAGAGGCTCCTATTGTGAGCTGAGTTGGTTGAATGTCACGAACATGAAAAAGGAAAAGATAAAGGTAAAACAAAGGAGACTTATTAATTGTACAGCTGCAGTGTCTACTAGGCAGTCAGAAAGCATTTGAGCAGACTGGACTTATCAACTGAGTCTGGAAAAGAAGGATGTGGCGTATTCTATGGGACAGGTACAAAAGTTTATGCTGAACTAATCTGGGTGTGGCCCTTTACTTGCAGGTAGAAAGGTCCACCAGCCTTTGCAAACGCTTCAGTAAAACTTGTTTTGTTTTCCAACACCCTTGGAATTGAATTTTATTCCTCACACACTATAAGAAGGAATTCTGTTTTAAAGCACTATTTTAAGCTGTTTGTAAACAGCACATTTGAATCTGGGTAAGATCATTGATTTTCTCTATCCTACTTATTAACTTTCCTGGAAAAAAAAATTCCCAAGAAGCAAAAAACCTCTGAAAGTGAAGGAGGTGGATTTTTGCCCCACCCTTTTACTAACGGAAGCACCAAATTAAACCTTTTATGGAGGCCCAAAACATACAGAAATGAAATGAAATGAATATAAAACCTAAATTTGGGTAAGTTTGGAATTGTTGAATGGTTAAGATTCTTATTTTAAAGGCAATTTTCTATTTTGATAATTTGAAAAATAAACTGGTGGTGATATCTAGTGGTGAATAAAGACTATGACAGCTATGGCTTTTATATAGGACTTGGCAAAATCTGGAAAAAACTAATCTGTGCTTGTGACCTTCAAAGCTATAACAATAGAGAACAGCTGTGACAAAAAAAAGAAAACAATTTGGGTTGCAGACAAAGAGAGGATTATAAACTTCAGGAAACCTTTTTGAAACTTTTTGGATTATAAATATCTACTAAACTGTAACTCTAAAGCTATTTGCAGAGAAAAGAAAACCTCAATTCTTGACCACTATGGAAAATCAGAGACTTACAAAAAGAACTTATCAAGAAAAAATAAATACCTTTCAAGAGGAGACATATGAGATGCTGCAACTAATTCAAACAACGACTTCAAACCACAAAGAAATCCAAAATAATTTTGAAAACATAAACCAATTCATCTCCAATTTAACTTTACAACAACAAAAATCCCAGGAAATAACAATAGAGAAAAAGCAGATAAAACAGATAACTGAACACAAATTTGAGGTTAAAGACTCAAAGATGGAACTTAACACAACAAAGAAGTATGATTTAACCCAAGTGGAAATTTTTTTACAAGAAATATTGGATTTGGAAAAGGCAACTTATACTTTAAGACCACAAGACAAATTTGAGGATAAGAAAAAAGACTGGTCAAAATGGATTCCAGAGACGTCAGGAACACCACTAGAACTGGAGAGACAAAAAATGATAAGAGATATAGAGAGAAAAAGAAAGAAAAAGATTTTTAACAAACATGAAAGAGTAAATGCCTCTTACAAAGATATTGTACTTGACTTATTTTTTATATCTACAGTGACACCTACAATAATATGGAAAGACTCTTTGATTCAGCAGAATATATTGATTAAAGATATTGGGCAAAAGAAGAAAGCCAAAGTGGAAATTAAGAAAACAGATGATGGGACGTATCAGAGAGAATATTTAAAAAAGAAACACCTGTTTGAATAAGGTTAAAGTAATAGAAAAACTTTGGATATGAATTTTACTTTAAGAGGGAGGAGTCCCTCAAATAACATAGTACTCTCTCTTTCTTCTCTTTTCTTCTCTATTTCTTGATATGAGTAATATAAAAGAGTTAGAATGGCTTATATATAAGGACATATTTTATAGTACAAAAATAAAAACAGCAAAAGTCCCAATCAATGTTATGAATATCTAATTTATAATCCAAATAAATAATAGCAACTGGTGTCTCAATTATTATATTGTGATCCTAAAGCAAAAAAATCCATTTTTCAGGAGAGTATACTTTGTATTATAAAATAAAAAACAGCAGGCAGAAACTTAAACAAGTTCCAAAAGAAATGCAAGTGTCTGGGCGTCATGCTAAATACAGGGAGTAGAATTTCAAAATGGTTACATTGTTGCAATGATGCTTTCTGGGCTTCACGCCAAATTCCGAATTACATTGTAACCATACAATCCACATAAATTCGCCCAGAAGCCGTAGCATTTTTTTTTTAAAGTAGATAGCACTGTTCAGAAGGGGGGGGGGAAGAAGAAGAACACTCCACCCCCCTCCCTAAAGGTTTCCACTTAAGCTGAAAACAAGCAAGCAGAGAAAGAGAGTCACAGTAAGAATTTTTTTCTTCTCTTTTTTCCTCAGGGTCCCCCAAATTCCAGCCACTCAAATAAACAATAAAAATTAGTGTTTTTTTTCCCCCGCAGCTTGTTTCCCCAAGTGTTCAAACGCTGCTTTCTCAAGGGGGGGAAGTAATTTCTAAGAGCTTTTCACAGGGAAATGAGTAAAATAACAAGAGGGAAGGAAAGGTCTCACCCGGATCTTCCACGGTGGTTCTTTTTGCTTAGATGTTGCTGTGACTTTCGGCTGGAGCAGCTGAGTGATCGGCCATGTTACTGGCCGATCTTTTCCCCGTCGGCCCAAAGGTGATTGCTCGGATCACAGAGGGAGCTGCCGCTCCCTCTGCAATCAACGAGTGCCCTCCTTTACGGTGGTCGCCTCTCCAGGGCGACTTTCGACCCTGTCCAGGGTCTACCGGCGGGGGGAAACCGGTCAGCAAAGAGAGCATACTCTTTGCCTGACTGCAGGCACTGCTACAGGAACCGGAAGTCTTAAGGACATATTTTAGATATTTAAATGTGATTGATTTTAAGAAAATTACAATGGATTGAAAAAAATGTTTTGAATAAGAGTTAAAACAGGGCTTTTCAACCTGTGGTATGCGTACCACTTGTGGTACATTAACAAGTGGCAGGTGGTACGCAGCCCTGCCTAGCCAAGTGTAGTGGGGGAGGGAAAGAGCCAGCACAGGCAAGGACTTACAGTGAGAGAGTCCTCTGGAGCTGCAAAGGCCCCAGGCTCACTTCTGGCTCACCCTCCCCCATGAGAAAGGAGGAGGAGGGGGGTGGAGACCTATAAAAGGAGGCAGTTTGGGCGGGAGAGGGAGAGAGAAAAAAAAGCAGCAGTCTTGGGAGGAGGCGGAGTCAGCTCTAGCTGCACCGAAGGGGAAGGAGGAGGAGGAGGGTGGGGGGGAGAGGAGAGGAGATCAAATCAAGCAGGCCGGCCGACCATGAGCTGATTTGCAACTGCTGTGGCAGCCACCTGTGCTGGCAGCAGCAAACGCAAGAAATGCAGTGGGGGAGGGGTCACCCTCCAAGAGGAATGAAAAGCAGCAATGGCTCGAGGTGAGGCACGGAGAAGGGAGGGAGGGAGATGGAGAATGGAAGGATTCTTATGTGCTTTTGTGACTTTGAAGTTCTGGGATTTGTGCAATGAGGGCTTTGTGTTCTTAAGGAGTGTTTGGCAATTTCTATTTGGCTGATGGCTGATGGCTGATGTCTCGTGTTAGCTTCTATTGCTCTGCTATTGTTAGCTGTAAGTTTTGCTGCAAGGGATTTTGAAGTATTTTTCTCCTGAATGGATTTTTCCTGTAGATTCCTTTACTTATGAATGGAGCCATTTGGGGACGGCAGCCAATACTTATTACATTTTTTTTCCTTAACTGCCGGATGCTGGCTCCTTACTTTCCTTTCTAGCCAGTAGCTAATTCTTAAAGGGGAATGTGCCTTTTTAAGCTAGTTCACTCAGCAATTTGTCTTTTCTGTTTCTGGAGGCTTTTCCTTGTTTGATGAATATATGGAAGAGAGAAAATATGGGGGGGGTGTTCAAATTCTTCCTTCAGAAGGAGGTGGGCATGAGAAAGAGGGAGGCAGGGAAGGAGGGAGGGAGGGAACTTAGCACTTGGCCACCAGCAGCCCTGCCATTGACTTTGCTTGTCAAAAGGCTGCAAAAGGGGATCACATGACCCTGGGACAGTGACCATCATAAATATGAATCAGTTGCCAAGTATCCAAATATAAATCACATGACCCTGGGCATGCTGCAATGGTCATAAGTGTGAAAAATGGTCATAAGTCATTTCAGTGCAATTGCAACTTTGAACAGGGTTTTTTTTTTTGGTTATCAAGTTTTTGACACCTTGCTAGGTGGTACTCGAATATTGCCATATCCTAAAAGTGGTACAATCGGTGAAAAGGTTGAAAAGCCCTGCTCTAGAGGGTGTTGCTTGCTTGAGTGATTACTTCAGGTGAAGTTCACTCTTTGACCACTAGGGGTCACTGCTTGCATGAGTGATTACTTCCTGTGAGGTTCACTCTCTACCCTCTATGGGGTGTTGCTTGCTTGAGTAGGTGCAAGCCTGCTCTTTGTAGCTTAGCTTCTGGATGGGGGGTGCTGCACCTATGCTTCACTTAGCAACTAAGTGTCTGAATTCTCCAGCAAGGTTATAATGCTGAAGGCTGTTTGGTTGGCAGCCTGATTTTAGGTGTTGTGAGCAGATTGGCCACCAGGGGATGCAATAGTGTCTGTTTGAGGGCTTGGTTCTGCCTCTGGAACCAGATCTCCTTTTCTTTCCAAGCAGACAATATTGATATGAGAAAGCAAACGTTTACAGTTAAAAATGATTCTTTCAGAAGCAACAGTCTTTATAGTAAGCGGTCTGAAGTCCTAGTCTCCTCTCACACGCACAAACATCTCTGTTCTCCCCGCTTTACTTCCTGTTTGTTTCAAGCTGTGTGAGTTGCAAGCAAAGGGGTGGAAGCTGCTCAACTCTCCTTTGAACTTTTAGAGACACAATCTTTAGATTCCAAGGGAGGGGGTCTCTTGGTGGAGTTTAGCTCTTCTAAACCCCAGTTGCTTAGTTACCATGGCAATTAATGGTTTGACTACTCCTTTGTCTTCGAACCAAGTTTTATGGGCAGGTGGGGGAGGCTGCCTGCTCTGAAAAGTCTTTTGAACCAAGCCTTTGCAGATTAACAACTTTTCTCTCTTTCCAACAAACATGCATCTGGATTGCAGGCAAAGAAGGCTCTATGCAACAGCTGTTTAAAAGTTACGTGCTGAGTTAAACACAACTCTTTCTTTCCCGTTTGTAGGCAGGAGAAGGAGAAAGGTTTGATACTTGCAAATCATCAAACAGGGTGATTCAGAACAATCAGGCTGGCTTTGCATCGAAGAGAAACTTAGCTTAGCTTAGATTACAAGCAGGCACACACACACACATCTCTTTCTGGAGAGGGAGGGGGGAATTCGCCCATTCTGAGCATTAAACAAAAGGCAATAGGGTCTTGGAAGCTTTGAACTGCAAGCAAGTTTGTGGAAGATACACAGATTTGATCTTTAGAAACACACAGTCTTTAAACATGCAAGAAATTCTGGCGATGTGATGTAGAAAGGCAGAAACGTATTGGGTAGGAAGCCTGCACCCGATTTTAACTCTTTTAAAATGTTGGCTGGCAAACAGATTCAATAGCATTTTCAGAACAATATAAAGAATATTTACAGTCCTTTACTTTGTCTGCCTTTGCAGAGGCATGGAGCCCCAAAACATCTCATTTGCTTTACTTTGAAACATTCCAAGCTAACGTGAAGGTAATCACTGATTTTAACTTGCAAGAGTTCAGTTGTTCTCACTTCATTCAGACAAGGCATAGAGAATTGCATTAACTTTTACTGCATCCAAGCTGATACGATTAATGAATTTACTGGCAAGGCCTTTCACTTCCAAACAGGGCACAGAGAATTTTAACAATGTCTTTTAACTTCCACACAAGGCACAGAGAATTTTAACACTGTCTTTTAACTTTAAAACTTTGGCTGACAGACAGGCATAGTTAACTCTCTTTAACTCTTTACTTCAACGAAGGGAGATGCAGACAGAGGAAAGGCAGATAGATTTTGCTTTAAAACATTCCAAGCTGATATGAAGAGAATACTGAATTTACTGTATTTTGTCAGCAGAGATGAAGGCTGCAATAATGATTCCACTACAAGGGTGTAATCCACTGTCATTAGTTTTTCACTGTTTCGGTCCAAGCAAAATATCTGCTTTAATCTTGCCTTTCTCGGACAGTTAAACGCCAAGGAACAGGACAATATTAGATCATTTATTCGACAGAAATCTCAGACAATAACTTACAGTCAAGCAAGGATCTTCTGATGAACATATCATGACCTTCTCCATTCCTTTGGGTGAAAAACTAATGGTAGACTCACCCCATGGCTCTTATGGGACACATCACCTCGTGTCTGTCTTCACAAAGGCTTCATTTACAACCTGGCATGTAGCCAGGATATCCTGTCATGAACTTAGTAGCCCCTCCTACTGACTTGTTAACATAGGCTTCACTGAACAGCTAAACTACATTACCCATAGGCCATCTCTTAAGGAGACAGCGTTAACCCTATAAATGCTAAACATCCTAACATACAGTTTTTAGCTACTGGTTGGTCCAGAACACCTCCTGATCAGGCTTTATACAAATAGTGCATAACGTAAAACTCCCTGTATGCTCAGCACATATTGGTTAACTTTGCAAAATACTCATGGAAACGATGCAGCTAAATGTGACCCTTTACAATAATGAAGCCATATGTAGAAGATTTGTTCACCATGTTTAAAATAGTCTGTCTCCAAGCCATAGATTAGAGACAGATATAGATAGATGATATCTCTACCTCTACCTCTACCTCTACCTCTACCTCTACCTCTATCTATCTATCTATCTATCTATCTATCTATCTATCTATCTATCTATCTATCTATCTATCTATCTATCTATCTGTCTGTCTGTCTGTCTGTCTGTCTGTCTGTCTGTCTGTCTGTCTGTCTGTCTGTCTGTCTGTCTGTCTGTCTGTCTGTCTGTCTGTCTGTCTGTCTGTCTGTCTGTCTATCTATCTATCTTTCTAAATTCACTATTTGGGGTGAATTTGGGGAATTAAAGTTTGTGTCTGAAATAGGGAAGGAACATTTTTGTCTAAATTCCCTATGCACAAGAAGTCTTTCTCTTTGAAAGCACATCACTGTCCCCTGGAGTTTGCACAAATTCCCGAGCATTGCATCAATGGCACTAACTAATAATCTCATTCTTTGTCATCCCCTTCTCCTTTTTCCTTCCTGCTTTCCTAACTTCAGGGGTCTTTTCCAATATGTTCTCTCTTCACATTTGGTGACCAAAGTATTTGAGCTTCAGCTTCAGCATCTGTCCTGCCAAAGATCTGTCAGGTTTGATTTCCTTTAGGATTGACTGACTCAATCTCCTTGCAGTCCAAGGGACTCTCAAGAGTCTTCTCCAATACCACAGTTCAAAAGCATCAATTTTTTGGCACTCAGCCTTCCTTATGGTCCAACTCTCACAACCATACATTACTACTGGAAAATCATAGCTTTAACTATACAGACCTTTGTCAGCAAAGTGATGTCTCTTTTTTAATATGCTGTCTAGGTTTGCCATAGCTTTTCTATCAAGGAGCAAGCAACTTTTAATTCCATGGCCGTAACCACTGCCTGCGGTGATCTGGGGGCCCAAGAAAATAAAATATGTCACTTCTTACATTTCTTCCTCTTCTGTTTGCCAGGAAGTGATGGGACCAGATACCTTGATCTTGGTTTTTTAATGTTGAGTTTCAAGTCAACTTTTGTACTTTCCTCTTTAACCCTCATCAAGAGGCTCTTTATTTCCTCTTTGCTTCCCACCAATAGAGTGATATCCATTCAATTCAATTCAATTTCAATTCAGAGTGATATCATCTGCATGCCTGAAGTTGTATATAAGTTAAATAAACACCATAGATAGTCCTTCACTTATGACTATTTGTTCAACAACCACATGAAAGTACAATGGCACTGAACAAAGGGATTTAAACCCCCTCAAACACCTGAACCTGCACAAACACTGGGGGTTGCAGCACTCCCAAAGTCACGTGATTGCAATCTGGATTCTTGGCAACCTGTTCACACATACAACAGGAGGCCAGGCCCTCCAGGATCATGTGATTGCCACTTCTCATCTTCCCTGCCAGCTTCCTCAAAAAGGCAACAGGGAAGCCAGGAGGGAAGGTCTCAAACAACCGCTGCAGAATTCCCTCTGATTCCTGGGGTTTAACTGCAAAAGGTCCATGGGTACCCATTGGGGGATAAACCTTTTTCAGCTAACCTTTTTGAGAGTAAAAGAACTGCCTGCCAGACTGGTTTTGCACTAAGCCAGGGGTGTCAAACTCGCAATGTCACGTGATGTGCCGTGACATATCGCAACTTTTTTTCCCATTGCTGGCAATGGGATGGACACGGTTTTGCCATGACGCATCTGGCCTGTGGGCTGGCAGTTTGACACCCCTGCCCTAAGCAGACTCTCTCCTCTGTCCCTCTCAAAGACACTGGCTGAAAAAAAGCCTTTCCCCTTTTCAGAAATATAGCATCAAATGGCTTTCTAGGCAGAAGGTTCGCAAAGGCAGTGCTAGATAATGCAGGGCAGGGAAGGGAACCTACTATCTGTGCTTGAGAATGGAAATTGGGATCTCAAAGCTCTTTCTGGCAAGCAGCGTTTTGCTCTCAAAGAAGATGCAGGAAAAATATCCCTCACAGAGGGACTTCTTTGCTGAGCCTCATTGAGAGCAAATGAGTTTCTTGATGGAGAGACTGGCAAGCAGCATTTTGTTCTCAAAAAGGCTATGTAAAAATGGTTCCTTGTGGAGAGATCCAGTCTCTTTTTCTCCAGTCCAATGAGCTGGTTCAGACGGGGGGGAGGGGGGAGAGGAGCTGTCTGACTTCTTTCAGCAGGCAGCTCTTGTACTCCATTTGTAAAGTGACCTGGGAGGGTTGTGACAGCAGTTGTTGAGCGAGGCAATCATGCGGACGCCTCACTTAATAATTGCAACTACTTATGGCTCTAATGGGCATGCTCCATTATGGTTGAGGACTACCTCTATATGAGACTGCCTTTGAAGACCTCATGGACTCTTCATCTGTTGACTATCATCAGCAAAATGAGCTTAAGCTATTATATGAATTGCAATTAAGCTGCTAAGTGCAGTTTTCACCTAAAAGGCCAGATGTGGTTTCATCACAGGGTATCTTGAAAGTAACTACCTGGTTGTCCCGAATGATTGCAAGATTCAAAAGGCTGAGATGGTTCCTCTTCATACCAGTTTCCTGCATAGAACTGGTGCCTGGACTGAATGGCCAAAATCCAATTTTCCCATCCTTTCACTCTTTTTAATTTCCTTTTATATTTTAGTTGTTATACTTTGCTAATAAAATATTTATATGTAAAAAAAACATTTTCATTCTTTTTTTTTACATTTTGCAGTAATATTACTATCTATTTATTCAGAGACCTTTGGAATTTGGCCCATGGATCCTTGCTGCCACTTGCCATTACTTCATCTTAGGAGCCCTGGTGGTGCAGTGGTTAGAATGCAGTACTGCAGGCTACTTCTGCAGACTGCCAGCTGCCAGCAGTTTGGCAGCTGGAGTCTTAGCAGCTCAAGGTTGACTCAGCCTTCCATCCTTGTGAGGTCAGTAAAATGAGGACCCCGATTGTTGGAGGCAATATGTTGACTCTGTAAACTACTTAGAGAGGGCTGTAAAGCACTGTGAAGCAGTATATAAGTCTAAGTCAGACATGTCAAACTCACAATGTCACCTGACGTTGCGCAACATATTGGGACTGTTTTGCCATTGCCGGCAATGGGGAGGGCACAGCTTCCACGTGATGCATCTGGCCCATGGGCCGGCAGTTTGACACCCCTGGTCTAAGTGCTATTACTATTGCTATGTTCACTTACTTCACTTAGGAGGCAGTGCAATGCAAACAGAGGCCAGCTGAGCAGCGGTGAAACAGAGTTAAGTGGCAGCAGACAAGCAGCTGTGAGCAGTGCAGTGGACCAGTTGAGTAGCATTGGTACTACAGAGCTAAGCATGACAGCAGACCGGATTGACCACAGCAGCAGCTGAGAGCAGCATACCCAAAAACCCAACAAAGGGCAAGGAGTTTCTTTTTCCAAGTTGTTTCTTCAAATTTTCAATTTCTTTTTTTGATTTAAAAATCTTTTTTCAACATTTTAATCTTTTTTCAATTTAAAAATTCTTTTTCACTTTTTGAAAATAGTTTTTTCAATATTTTAATATTTTTAATTCCTTTTTTCAATTACAATTTTTTTTTAAAAAAAGTTTATTTTAATTCTTTAGAAATTTTTAAGTTCTTAACCATGTAAGAGAAAAATAAAATAAAAACAATCACAGAAAAAAAAACTGATACTTCAAAACAGGGAAGATAGAGATGCAATATCAAGGCAGAGAATAAAGGGCCAAGAACTTTTGTAAATATTGTAAACTGACACTTCACACCAGGAAACATATTAATTGTTAGAAATTTTTAATTTTTTAGTGAACTAAAAAAAAACATGGAAAAGAAATTGACAGTAGAGTGACATGCAAAATATGTCATACGTTTGAGCTTATGCCCACAGAAGACCCAAACTATGAATATCTCAAATATAAATTACATGAATTACTAGAAGAAAAGTGAAAGGTCTAGAGGAAACTCTAGCCACTCTGAAACTCAGTGAACAAAGTGAGAAACCCAACCTAAGCAACCTAATATGAACCTAAAGAGGAAGACCGATAGAAACATGTCACTTTTAGAAGAAAACAACAACCAAGAGGAAAACCCCTGCTATCTACCCTAGCCCACTCCAAAGAAGCCCCTCTGGAAATGAACAATTATTTTCATAGCCTCGCTCTGGAAGAAAATATACAGACTCCTATAAAAGATCCATTATTAATAGTTTCTAAAAACTATTTAGCCGGCTTGCCTGTGACAGGAAGAAAAGTATCCCAGACGTCCCTAGGGAAAAAAAGATGAGTTTTGGTGATGGGAGATTCAATTCTTAGGGGAACAGAAACTATAGCCTGCAGACCAGATAGTCAATCTAGACATGTATTACTTGAGCCTCTGAGCTAGTGTTTCTACCCCTTCACAGACTTGGTTGTCAATCACTCTCAAGAGTTAGGAAATGTATTGTCTGGGTGGACTTTTTGTGAAGACATGGCCGGCTCCTCTCTCTGGACTGTATTTTTTTCAACTCAACAACAGAAAGAACAGGCTTCCTCTTGTTTTTTTTTGATCCTCCTGGATTAGGGAGTATCTCTGAATCAGCCCTCACGATCCTCCGATAAAGCATCAGTCTGCAAGCCATTTTAGAAGCTGAGCTCCAAAACAGCGGGTGAGCTGAAGCTTGGGGTGGGGGGGGCAGGGTAGAAATCACGTCGGTGTTGGATAAAACAGCTGTTTTCGAATTTATTATTCAAATGGACAATAAGCTGTATTTTTTTTCCTGAAATATGAGGGTAAAAGCTGTGCTTTTAATTTACTATGTTTTAAACAATTAGTTGCTCTGTATTGTTTTGATGTGGGTGTTTGAAATTTGCTGATTTTTATGGATTCTGATTGGCCAGGAAAGGAAAACAAATAAATAAACAATAGTCTTTGACCACTAGAGGGAGCTATGAGTATGATTAATCCTGAGCTGCTTGTTATTACCAAAGAGATCCTTGACCAGTCATTACAAAAGATCTTTAATTTCATAAATCAAGGAAAATATATTAATTAGACAGAGGATATTGAAAATTATCAACCTACTGTGTCAACCTTATAAATATTGGACAATGCAAAATAATCTAACTGTAACTTCAGAATACAAATCTGACCTCTGCTTTCCCCTAGACCAGGGCTTTTCAACCTGTGGTACGCGTACCACTGGTGGTACGCGACCACCTGGCTGGTGGTGCGTGGCATCGCCTTCCTCCCCCCCGTGGCGTCGCCTTCCTCCCCCCCCTTCGCTCCTTCCCAGCTCACTTGTTTGTGGAAAACATGCTGCTTGCCAGCAGCTTGCACAAACCCTACAGAATGTGCCTTGCAGGAGGGCGCGCGAAGAGCGCAGGCGCAGAGCAAGGTCCTGCCCTCCCCAGGGACTCATTGTGCAGCAAACAGATTGACTTCTCGTGCACGCAGGTCAGTGGGATCCGTATCGCCCTTCCCCTCCCTCTTCTTACTTCACAACAAGCGCTAGCCTGATAGGGGACAGAGCCGTCCATTCCCTCGGCAGGAAGGGGTTTGAGACCGCTCGCGTCGCAGCCCTGAGCGCCAACATCACAACCACCCCTCCTTCTTTTCCCCCTTCTCTCTCTGTTGCGGCCTCACTCTCTTCCATCTTCTTTTCCTCCCCCCCCGCGAGCTTGCGATACCCCTCACGGCCCTCACGTTGCCTCCCAGAG
The DNA here is from genome assembly GCA_023970755.1 of Azemiops feae. Lineage (NCBI taxonomy): Eukaryota > Metazoa > Chordata > Lepidosauria > Squamata > Viperidae > Azemiops > Azemiops feae. The sequence goes on along the minus strand of JALGBA010003201.1, from coordinate 44,723 downwards.
GACTCATCCCGCGGCAGCAGGTGGGAATCGAGGCCCACGTTTGTTTTGCTGATGCGCACCAGGCGAAGCCAACAGAAGGCGGGTGTGGAGGGAGAAATGCGCCCGCCTGACTTCCTCCCCCCCACTGTTTTGCAGCATTTAACCCTTCCCCATTTCCGCGACGGCCGGCCTGCCCGCCCACCAGTCAGTTTCCCCTTCTGGGCTGGGAGAAGCGCACGGCGTTGCCTTTATCGCAGGCTTAAAGTCTGAAACAGCCGGGCTCTTGGCTGACTGATCGCCTTTCTCCCCCCCTCATCTTTTCTACAAACCGGGAATCGTGGCTTAGTGGGGGCCTGGAGCAGGTCTCAGGGTGCCCATGCACCCCTTGGACCAGACAAGCGAGCGATCGACTTTAGCCTTTGGGGAACAAAAGCCGGTCGGGGCTGATCTCTTCCTGCCAGGGAAGGCTGGAGAAGCCAGGAGAAAGTCAATTATTAGAGGGGGGGGGAAGTCACTTCTTCATTTAAGGCAATTTTGGAAAAGTAACTTTTGCTGCAAAGGAAAGCGGTTTTTTTCCCCCCTTTTCTTGGATCGCCTTCTTTGCTTGGCCCTCTGTTGCCTGTATCGCAGGCTTAAAGTCTGAAACAGCCGGGCTTTTGGCTGACTGATCGTCTTTCTCCCCCCCGCCCATCTTTTCGGGAGATGCGCCTTTGCAACGGGTTTCCCCTTCCGTTAGTTATCGGAGGTTTGAAAGGCAAGGTGCTCCCGGAGCATAAAAGTAGAAGGTCCAAATGGCGAGAGTGACGCAGCTCTCCGACTCTCTGCTTCAGGCTGAAACAGTCTCAAAGGTGGGGACCAGAGATTACTTCACCCGAAGGAAGGGTGACTTGGTGGAGATGCAGGTTTGTCTCCCTTCCTTTGGAAATGGGAGGTGAACCGGTGACATCCCCGCCCTGCCTGTGCGCTCTCCTCTGCCTCTGCGCACGCACAGGCAGGGCCATGATGTCAGGCAGGGCCGTGATGTGTTGCTGCCTGCCAAAACCAGGCTGGGGTCTGGGCGGCGTAGCACAGGACAATGGAAGGAAGGAAGGAAGGAAGGAAGGGACAATGGGAGCTGCAGCGCTGCAGCCTTCCAGTCCCGTGAGCGTCCCTGCGCCATTCGGCTGTGGTCCAGGCCTCGCATTCATTAGCTGTTCGGCGGCCGGGAGACAGAGCCTTTCAGCTTCAGGCTGCCCCATCGGCCCTTGGCTCCCTGCTGCGGCCTCACGGCCATCAGCTGTTGGGCGGCTAAGAGTAGGAGCCACTCAGCTGTTCGTCGGGATGCCCATGCGGCCTCGCACCCATCAGCTGTTCGGCGGCCAGAAGTCGGAGCCACTCAGCTGTTCGGCGGGACGCCCACGGACCTGACACCCATGCTGCCAGGTAGAATGGCCAGCCGCTGGTCTCCTTTGCTGCCCCGCACGTCATCCTCGACCCCTCCCCCGCCCATTCATGTCGAGCCCACGGGGGCTTGACAGGGAGAGAGGGAGAGAAGGAGGAAGGGACAAAGAAGGAGGTGAAGGAAAGAAGGAAGGAAGGGACAATGGGAGAGAGGGAGGGAAGGAGGAAGGGACAAAGAGGGAGGTGAAGGAAAGGAAGGAAAGAAGGAAGGGAGGGACAATGGGAGAGAAGGGAGGGAAGGAAGGTAGGCACCCACCCCAGTCCCATCCCCCTCCACCAGAGACCCATGGATTCCCTCCCACAGACACCCTGCAACCTGAGTGATCAGCTGGCCACGCCCCCCGGCCATTGATCACATGATCCTGGGACACTGTGAACGTCATAAGTATGAATCAGTTGCCAAGCATCCGAATGTAAATCACATGACCCTGGGGATGCTGCAACAGTCATAAGTGTGAAAAATGGTCATAATTCGCTTTTTTCAGTGCCGTTGTAATTTCAGTCACTAAGCGAATTGTTGTAAGTTGAGGACTACCTGTACTTTCTCATTTTTCCCTTTTTTTTTTTTGGGTCAAGTTTTTGATACTTTGCTGGGCGAGTGGTGGTACTTGGATATTGCCTTATCCGAAAAGTGGTACAATGGGTGAAAAGGTTGAAAAGCCCTGCCCTAGACGATGGTTTGAGTATAACCCTCCCAGTGGAACTGAAAGAAGAGAATCAAGTAAATTCACAATTCTGAAGAGGTCAAGTTTGGGACTTTTGCTTTATGGATATTAACAAGGTTGAGAATGATTTGAGAAAAAAAGATGTGATAGCCATCTTAGTGAAGGAAACCTTATTCTGAGAAGATTTGCCTCAGACTAATATACAATGTCAAATAGAACATCTTTGGGACTTTCTTTATATGGATATAAATAAGGCTGAGAATTTTTTCAAGAATGAAAGATCTGACAGAATCTCTTGAGAACAAGAAAAAGACTGTACTCCAGGGGTGTCAAACTGCTGGCCCGTGGGCTGGATGCATCATCTGGAAGCTGCACCCACTTCATTGCCGGCAATGGCAGAACCGTCCTGATATGTCGCGTGATGTCACGTGACGTTGCGAGTTTGACATGTCTGCTCTAGTCTGTGAAGATAAGCTGGAGGGAGTGACCTAAAATTAACATCTTAATTAATTAGGATGCAATTTTTTAAAAGTGTTATTTATGTACTGAATAAAGCTTTAAGTTAATTTTGTATGTATACCATGAATATTTATGTAAATGCATGTTTTCTGGTTTTTAAAATAATGTTGAATAATTTCCAAAGTTTGTAAAATACTATTGACTGGATTTGAAAATATGAGAAGAAAAAGATCCATTTTATGGGGACTAAACTCATGGGAGAGAGTCAAACGTAATGAGTAGATTGTGGTCTACGTAGTTGAATGCCTTAGTAGTGAAATCTAAGTATACTACGTCCACAACATTTTAGTGGTCTACTAGTTTAGTCACTTTATCAAAGAATGAAATAAGATTGGTTTGGCATGATCTGTTTTTAAGAAACCCGTGTTGGCTTCTAGTTGTTCGCAGTTGTTTGTTTTTTGATTATCTTTTCTAGGACATTCCCTGGTATTGATGTTAAATTGATTGGTCTATAATTTCCTGGGTCCATTTTCTTTCCTTTCCTGAAGATGGGAACCACATCAGCCCTTTTCCAATCCTTGGGTACTTCCCTGGTGCTCCAGGATTTTTGAAATATATGGTGCAATAGTTCTGAGATAACATCTGCCAGCTCCTTCAGAACTCTGGGATGTAATCTGTTGGGTCCCGGTTGGATAGGTGGTCTCTTACTATTTTCCTGCTTATTTTAATTTTCATTTCTAGTTTGTCTTTTGCAGTGTTTTTTTGGTATGCCGGGCTATAGTTTCTTTTTGTGTGAAGACTGATGCAAAGAATGAGTTAAGCAGCTCTGCTTTCTCCCTGTTGCATGTTATTTTCTTGCCATCTTCTCTCTTTAGTGGACCTACAGTTTCCTTGACTTTTTTCTTGTTGTTAATACGTTGGAAGAAGCTTTTTTTATTATCCTTGATTTCTGTTGCAAGTCTTTGTTCGTTCTGGACCTTTGCTTTTCTGACTTCATCTTTGCATGTTTTGGCTGTCTGCTGATAACTGGCCTTACTTATGTGCCCATCTTTCCATTTTTTGTATTTGTCCTTTTTGTCTTTCAGTTTGTTAGAGAGATCTTTGTGCAGCCATACTGGTTTCTTCTTGGATTTCTTGTTTTTCTTTTTCAGTGGTATTGTGCTGGTATGGGCATTTATGATCATTTTTCAGTTTCCCATGCTTCTTGGGTTGTTTTCCCCTTTAGGATTTTCATCCATGGAATCTTGCCTAGGTTCCCTCTGAGTTTGTTGAAATCAGCTCTTTTGAAGTTTAAAACAATGGTTGGATTGTTTTTTATTGCTAATGTTTGGGTTACATTAAATTCCAGTATGACGTGGTCACTTTTTCCCACATTTTTGGCAACTTCAACTCCCTCTATCACTTCTTCTCTATTGGCAAGAATTAAGTCCAGTACAGCTTTACGTCACCTTTTGGATGACAAAGTTGTCAGCTAGATTGGTTTTGTATGGATTGTTATTATTTTATTTCAGACAATACTGATATTGACAATAGATGTACCATTTAAACAATGGCAAAAAAGTTTTTTTATAGAAGAACACATCCAAACAGTTTTTCATCATATATATGCAGCAAAACTTGCAGAAGCCAAGTGTACCTGTTTGTACACCAAGGTCCAGTCCACCATCTAAATACTAATCAAAATTAACTCTAATTAGCCTTTCTAATCATTCAGGACTATGCAGCCAGGATTAAAGCTAAAGAAGTTGACATGCCATCATTTCACCTTCAGAACACACAGGATTTTTAATTTGAGGTAATGCTAAGGCTTGTGGTTTGGGCTGGGCTGGGCTGGGCTGGACTAGGATTGGATTGGATTGGATTTCATTTTATGTCTTTTTGATATTTTGGGTAATCAACTTGCTGTCACATAGTTTTTCATAAAACCCATTTTAAAAAACCAAACAAATGCAGTTTCCTATTGGCCAAGTTTGAACACTTTATGGTGTTCTCCTCACATTCTCTGCACTACAGTGTGAATAATCAGGGATCAAATTCAAACAGCTTTGTGAGAGATTTGGAGGAGAAGCATGAAACTTATCAAACTGCCTTCTTTTCAGAATGAAACCCCACAAATTCCTTTCAGTATTTCAGAGGAGGTTAACTTGGTTGATTTAAAAATACCTTTGAGGGATTACGGGGTGGAAGCAGGATATGTGAAATGTCCTCATGAAGCTTTGCTTCACTTTCCATGTGGCAAGTTCACTGAGGTAACTGAAACTAAAATGTTCCTTCTCTCAGGCCTAACTATTCATCCCAAACAACAAAATGCCATAAGTATGAATAAATAAAAGTCCTGGTCAATTCAAATGTCTTTCTAACAACTACTGAATAGTATCAACTTCTTCACACAGAAATTTAGGCACCTTCTTTTCAAACAGTGTTCCTCAATTATTTTTAAACCTAAATGTAAGTAATAGTCTCCACTTATTTTATTATTCTTTACCTTACTTAACAGTTTGCATCTGTGGTTTCCTCATTACCATTGCTGCACCCACTCATTACACAAAGTAATTGTCCATTTCTTGGGGAATAGCAGGACTTTGACATTATTTCAAGGTTTCAAGGCACTTTTATTGACACAGCTGATTTCCACAATTTCCTTATTAACTGCTTTCTATGGTTCTTGGGCAAAGAACCACATTATTAAATATTAATTTCCTTTCTTTTTAGGACTGCCAATTTTACCATTTTCAGTCTCACTGGTCTCCTACTATTTAATGTACCTGTGGTTAATTGATTTCTAATTTTGCATATTCATCTTTTTATGACTTTTTAATCCCTTAATTATGGGTTGAGTAAAGGTGACTCGGTGGAACTGAGCGTTTACTGGCTGGATGCCCTTCCTGATGCTATGCAGAGTTGTCAGCAGATATTTTTTCTTTGTCCCCTAGGAGAGTTGATGTCTCTCTTGGGTAACTCTCCAGATTCCTCCTCAGAGGTCAGCTAAAGGGAGGATGAGGTCATTCGTGGCATGCCAGGAACCGAGTTGATTAATGGCTCCGAACAGCCAGCCAAAAGAGCATTGGAGGAGCCTTCAGCTTGAGAAAGCTTGCAGTGGCAGATGGCCATTGAAGAGGAGGAGAAACTGCCACCTGCATCTGAACTGAAAACACATAGCAGAGAAAAAGCAAGGGCAACAGAGGTCCGCCAGGCTACTCAGGAGGAGAAGGCCCAGCCTGTCTTGATGGGCTGCACAGGAAAGCTGAATATTTATCACAGCAGAGAGAGGGAGGCCTTGCTGGGAACAATGTGTTGGTTTTCTAGCTGTTTGTTTGATCATCATGCTTCCTGCTTCACCATGTTTGGAATTGTGCCTTGAAGACTCTGAACTTTCCTTACCGGCTTGTGTGTATATTTAGGTTTTGCTTGGTAGATTTAAGTTTATTTGACGGAGTTATTTGTTTGAGCAACTTTCAATTACTTTATGGACTATTGGGCCATTGCTTTGTGGACTAATCTTGGCCTGCTCATGGCTGGACATAAGTGGGATTGAGTTTTGGTGAAGAGAATTGTTGGGGAACATTAATCAACTCACTAAACTGGGTATCTTGGGTAGCCACTGAAAGGCTGGTTTGAAGGCTGGTTAATGGACTTTAGTAAGGAAATCTGTGAAAAGGATCTTCTGCTTGGACTTTCTCTTTTTAAAGGCAGAAAACAAGTTTGGAAGGAGCAGAGGCAGTACCATAAAATCAATGATTAGAAAGAATAATAATATGATTCAGCAATGAGATTATCACAGTGGTTACATCAGGAGTCAGTTAGAAGGGCTATGTGGAATGTTCCCAAATTGCATTCCAAAATATGGGGTATAGAAGGGCGAGTCCAGCACCTCCCAGTGGCTCATTAAAGCAGTAGTGCTTCTTTACTGCATTAAGCAGATACAACACAAGCCACCTTGCAGCAGAAAGCACCATGCAACTTAGAAAAACACAAAGCCATTTTTCAAATTTCTACAAAGTACTGTGTTCCACTCTCAGGGAATTTAACCTAAAGCATCCTCATAAAGAAATACAGACTGCAGAAGTCAATTGTCATTTGAAGAGTGTTGCCAGAAAGGCTGTGTGCCTTCTATGTATTTTTCAACTTCCGTAGATTTTCAGGCATGAGGAAAGAACTGCACTCACTTTGTTCCTCCTGGTCAGGCTTTACACAAATAGCGCATAATGTAAAACTCCTTGTATGCTCAGCACCTATTGCTTAACTGTGCAAAATATTCATGGAAGACTCAGCTAAATGTGTCCCTTTACAATGAAGAAACCATATGTAGAAGATTTGTTCACCATTTTTTAAAATAGTCTGTTGATTTTCTTTTCTGCCATAAAAGTGCAGACTTTATATCCACTTGTCCACATTTCACAGAAAATCTTTATATAATCCAGGGTTCTAAGGCATTGAAATCTTGAGTTTTGTATTGTCTGCAATAGACCATTTTTTAAATAAAGACCTCAGCTGTATGGAGAAATAGCTTTATGGCCATGCAAATGTAACAATTTAAATATATAAATGTAACAGTTTCAGCAAACGGCATAGTGTTCTGATTCCGTCTGCAGTCTTAAAGATAAAGATAAAGATAAATAACCTTTATTGTCATTTTTATATTGTGGGCACAATGGCACACATAAAAAATGAAATTTAGTTGCCCGCTCTCAAAGTGAAACATATACATGACACACACCTAAACATACTATGTACAACATATATATAGACCCACATCCCTACATATACATAGCAAATAAATATTAAATACTGTCCATCTTGAATATATAACGCAAGGAGGAAGTTTGAGAGTTCGCAAGGTTAATGCTTTCTCAAGGCTACACTGACTCCTTTATAAACATCTTCTTTCTCAGAGTAATCACATCATCCGCATATTGAAACATAGTAGTTTGTTCTGGCAAAGGCTTAAAAATTAGCAAACAGTTTATAAATGTCATTCAATAATGTCTGGAGCTAGTGTGGGTGTTTCTCTATTTGCCTTAACTGCACCCTGGCTAAAATCCCCCTTTCTCCAGACTCTACAAGACATGTTCTCATCATATCTGTGGGTCACCTGCTTTTAGCAGAATAAAGAGGAGGCTTAACAGAGTTGGAAGGGACCTTGGAGGTCTTCTAGTCCAACCCGCTGCTCAAGCAGGAGAACCTATGTCATTCCAGACAACTGGGCATCCAATCATTTCTTAAAAACCTGAAGTGGTGGAGGTTTTCAAGTATATTATTTTTAATATTAGTATAATATTATTTCTGAATAATTATGCTAAGGTAATGGATTAATATTAAAAAGATGTAGTGAGATGAGATAAATTACAACTGTGACTGCTATGCAGAATTTTGGTATTTAAGAACAATGTTTTGCGTGGATTATTATTATTTTATTTTGGACAATACTGATATTGACAATAGATGTATCATTTAAACAATGGCCAAAGATTTTTACAAGTTTGTGTGGCAAAAAAAACCATACCCAAACCCCAAAATTAAATATAACTTATTGCAAGATGCTAAAAAAAAGATACGTTAGGATTACACTTGCTGTTTGGCATGGATGAAAGATTGAGTGATGCTGAGAAACAGGAGAGATTGGACAACCATTTGTCTGAAATGGTATGGGTTTCCAGCTTAAACTGGGAGGGTTGGGATAGATGACCTCCATGATCCCTTCCAACTCAGTTATTCTGTTTTCTGAGGTTGTTGGAGTTGGAAGAAGTTAATTTGAGATTTTGGTGACATGATTCTTTATGTTTATGGTAAAGTTAATGTAGATTTCAATAATCATTTCAATAGCCATGCTGTCTTTAGGGTATGGAATAGGTATAAAACAAGATTGACTCCCAAAATTGTTATATGGGTATTATCCCCAAACTCTTTTTAGAAGAGCACATCCAAACAGTTTTCATCAATATACAGCAATACTTTACAAGGGCCAAGTGTACCTGTGTGTACCTCAATGTCCAGTCCACCATCCAAGTACTAATCAAAGTCAACTCTACTTAGCATCTCTAGTCAGTCAGGATTAGGCAGCCAGGATTAAAGCTAAAGAAGTTGACATGCCATCATTTCACCTTCAGAAGACACAGGATTTTTAATTTGAAATAATGCTAAGGCTTACGGGCTTGGCTGGGCTGGGCTGGGCTGGGCTGGGCTGGGCTGGGCTGGGCTGGGCTGGGATTTCATTCTATTAACTTTTTTTTTTTTGATATTTTGGGTAATCAACTTGCTGTCACATAGTTTTTCATAAAACCCATTTTAAAAAACCAAACAACCAATAGCTTCCTATTGGCCAAGTTTGAACGCTTTATGGTGTTCTCCTCACATTCTCTGCACTACAGTGTGAATAATCAGGGATCAAATTCAAACAACTTTGTGAGAGATTTGGAGGAGAAGCATGAAACTTATCATACTGCCTTCTTCTCAGAGACAAGCACCACAAATTCCTTTCAGTATTTCAGAGGAGGTTAACTTGGTTGATTTAAAAATACCTTTGAGGGATTACGGGGTGGAAGTAGGATATGTGAAATGTCCTCATGAAGTTTTGCTTCACTTTCCATGTGGCAAGTTCACTGAGATAATTGAAACTAAAATGTTCCTTCTCTCAGGCCTAACTATTCATCCCAAACAACAAAATGCCATAAGTATGAATAAATGAAAGCCCTTGTCAATTCAAATGTCTTTCTAACAACTTCTGAACAGTAACAACTTCTTCACAGAGAAATTTAGGCACCTTCTTTTCAAACAGTGTTCCTCAATTATTTCTAAACCTAAATTTAAGTAATAGTCTCTACATTTTATTATTCTTTACCTTACTTAACTAGATTATCAAACACCAAGTGAGTTTGCATATGTGGTTTCCTCATTACCGTTGCTGCACCCACTCATTACACAAAGTAATTGTCCGTTTCTTGGGGAATAGCAGGAGTTTGACATTATTTCAAGGTTTTAAGGCACTTTTATTGATGCAGCTGACTTCCACAATTTCCTCATTAACTGCTTTTTGTGGTTCTTGGGCAAAGAACCACATTATTAAATATTGATTTCCTTTCTTTTTAGGGCTGCCAATTTTACCATTTTCAGTCTCACTGTTTTCCTACTATTTAGTGTACCTGTGGTTAATTGATTTCTGATTTTGCATGTTCATCTTCTATGAGGTCCTGTATCAAGGCTATTTGATGGGAGTCCACAGAAATTGGCTCCAACCCTCAAGGCAAAGCTTAGGAGATGTGGCTCAATAATCACCTTTTCCACTCATTTCCTGGAGTGTATCCTTAACCCTCTTTAATCCATTGCTCAACAAGAACCAGGCTCAATACTTGACTCCCTGAGGGACCCTTCAAGTATGCTTTTTCACTGCAGCAATTCTTTGCATCTTGATTACTTAACATTTTCTGTATTGTATTTCTGCATCTAATACAGAAATTGTTAAATCTTTCAGTAGCTTTTTTTCTATTCTTCTTCTCATCCTTCACTCTAAGGATCCTTTCTCAGAGAAAGTGTATCGCAGATTGGGAGAAAAAAAAAGATAGAAGAGAAAAAGATGTTGAAAAATAGGCAAATATTTAGTTTGTGAAACTAAAAAGCTGACTGAGTCAATTTGGACCAGTCTCTCTCTCTCTCTCTCTCTCTCTCTCTCTCTCTCTCCCCCTCTCTCTCCCTCCCCCCCTCTCTCTCAATGATCTAGTGAATATATTTGTACTTAATATGGGGAAAAGAGAAGAAATTGCAGCAAAATATCATAAATGCACAGCATTTGAAGAGCAGAAAAGAGCAGTGATAGAAACATTAAGAGAAGAGGGAGAAAGCCAAAGGAAAACCAGGTGCTAAAGTGTAAAGGAAGTTAAACCTTCTCACTCAAGGTCTTCATCCAAAACACACAATGCAACTGGCCACTGTAACTCAGCAAGGATCCATGGCAATACTGGAGAGAAATATATCGCAGTAAGGTCTACCCTTCATTTGAACCAGATTATTTCTTCCCTCCTACATTAATAGATGTAGGCTTACCAGCTAATTCATCTCTGAGTCAGACTTCAAACCTGGGTTAATAGCTGATTTATTTGAGCTGCTGCAGGAGATCAGCAGAAATGGATCTCTGTGGTCAGAGAAAACTTGCTGTAGTCCTAGGAATCCTGCAATTCTTGGAAGGATGTTTCCATTCCCACCTTGGATGAATGGTTACAAAAGCTGAGGGAGTTAGCAGAGATGGCTAAACTGACAGTTTTGATAAAAGAAAAGAATATAAGCACTTTTGTTTCTACTTGGAAACTCCTTCTGGACTTTGTGCTTGAGGTGGAAAAAATGATACTATGATTCTGGGGTTTACTGATTTGACTGACTTGTTGATAGAGAAATGGCTAGTTCACACTACTACAGAAATGTAAAAAGTTGAGATTCGATTTTAATGCCTTATTTTACTGCAACAGAGAAATCAGAAGTCAACGCCTTTTGTTTCTCCCCCCCTTTCCACATTTCCCTTTTTCCTCTTTCCCTATTGTTGTTCCTTACTATTTGCTTTTTATTTTCATATTTTTATGTTATAAATGAATAAAATTATAAATTGATCCTGCAATTCTGTAGAAGAAGGTAGTGTCTTGGAAGGAAAAATGTATTTAAATATTAAGGAATCTTTACTCATCGTTTACCTGTCTCCCCTTTTTCTTTTCATAGGGAATGCCCAACCCGAATGTCAGCGTGCAGGAGGACGCTGCCATCAGAGTCGGTGTCCTGGTGGACAGACGAACATGGGGTGGAAGGACTGTCAGTGGGGCCAGTTGTGCTGTAAATGGTAAGAAAACTCTCCTCTAATAGAGATACTACAGATACAGTACATAATGAGATTCTCTGCCTGATATAGTTTGCATTCACAAAGCTTTGCAAAGCAAAGAATTTACTTTAAACTCACTTTGATCAACTTATTATTTTTTCTCATTTGTATAGAAGACCTGGAAAATAATGCCATCTCCTTCTACGACCATGGATACCTTCAAGATATGGCCAATGACCTGAGATTACCGCCTGCTATCGCTTTATCTTTCTTTATATAAATCAAATTGCTACCCATCAAACTCTAAGACATTTGTGCATTGAAGTAAAATTTGGCAAATATTTCTTGAAATAAAGCTAAATGAGCATTGCAGACATTGTGCAACTTCTTTAAAAAGTATCTGGGAGCAGTATATTCCTGTGACTACTGGTATGAGAGAGAGAGAGAGAGAGAGAGAGAGAGAGAGAGGGAGGTGTTGCCTGCTCTTCAACCACATATTATGCTATAATTTCACACAGTCTCATTCCTCCCTTTCAGTTTATTTATTTATTGTAGCAATTATTTGCCACTGATGTCTTCCAGCTAATGTAGTTGCTTGGGCAGAAATAGTATAAAATCAAATTTAAGCTTTTCACTAAGATCTTGGAAAGGAGCAGAAAAAAAATTCTTAAGATTATTTTTTCCAAAGTTAAATACCATTGGATACAACTTAGAATAAGAATGACTTTGTCTGATGACTTAATATCAGCACAGCCTGGATCTTGATAAAGGAAATGAAGATGTAGCAATAGGAAATCCGCAAAAGAGAGAGGATCCTTTCCTGGCCCATTCTTTTTGTTAAATAGACAGACCAACAGATGTTATGAAATTGATTTTAGATACCATCTAAATGAATAGATAGACTACACAATAAAACCACATTATCAGAGGGTGAGTCACATAGGACCTGATGCAGACAAACACACACAGCCAACATGTGAGGGATACTATTGTGGACACGATTATACCTATGCTAATAAAGGGGTGTGATTTAACAATGTACACAGGTGAAAACATAATTTGCACATCCAGTATCCATACAAGCCTGAACCCATTTAATTCCCCCCCTCAACTTTCATTCACACACTTTCTATTTCTCTTTTATTACAATGTCTAAATTTATAAGGGGATTTAAATATTTAACTAGTGGCATAAATCATCCTATAAAATGTTAAAATCTCAGCTATGAATCAGACTTCAATGAAAAGAATTATTAAAATACAAATAGTAATTTCCAGAGTAAGTCTAGGACCAATAGTTTACATATATCCATTCTTTATTAGCCTTTTAATGCAGCATTTTTTACAACATAGGCAGGGTACATGTAACACAGAAATCAGCTAGATTTCCCTTTTCCACTTTTATCCTCATCCCTCATGTTTAGGGTTCTTTCTCAAATCAATTCTATCACAGCATGGAGTTGAAAGGAGGTGGGATAGCCTAATACACCTCAACATGTTTTTTCCATCTCCTTTAGTGGTTTTCATTCATTTGGATAAAAGAGTCTGTGTGGAATTCCTGTAACTACTCAATATTTCTGATGATTCAGGTAACCAAGTCTGTTGCTACAACAGGTAAATACATACTTCCCTCAGCTGGAAGCCCACAAGTATGTTTCAGGTAAATGTTGAAATATTTAATATGGATCTAACACTAGGTGCATAATGGCATCATAATATGGTCATAATATGATGAATATTATTGTATTCTTTACCTTATTTCATTTTATGTCAAGGTTCCGGTTAAAAAGCCCAACAAATTAAATCCAGCAGACACATTGCGATCTCTAATGTAAAGCTTTAGTAGGCATAGCATACCAGCACAGTAGAAAGAATACCAGCTCTGATAATATGGCAGGGAAAAGTTAATTAAAAGGGTAAAACCTTCCCTCCCCTCTCTGACAGTTCAGGTCACATTGTTTGAGAAGAAAACATCAATTTGCCAAAACATCTCTTCAATGACCTTGGCTCTCACACTGATAGCAACCACCTGTGCATACTAAACCTTCTCCCCCTCCCCCCAGACTGTAGGCAAGCTAGAAGCATCATGGCAGTTCTGAAGCAAGGGATCTTCAGAGCTTGACACTTTATTGTTAAACAACATGTCAGTTTGTCCCCGAGATGTCCTCATTTCCCTCTCTTCACATACAGTACTCATTACACAAGATAATTGACCATTTCTGGGGTAATACCAGGAGCTCAACATTATTTCTAGACTTCAATGCACTTTTAGAAATACAGCTGTCCTCTAACTGCTTCTTGTGGTTCTTGAGCAAAGAACTACATTATTAATAATTGACTTTCTTTTCAGAGTGGCTAGTTTTGCCATTTGTAATCTCACTGACCCACTAATATTCACTGTATGTGAGGGCAAGGTTGGCAGGGGAGAATCCACAGAAATGAAAGAGCCTTTTCTAACTCCAATTCTATCACTGGGAAGGAGAAGAAAGGAGGTGGGGGTCTAGTAAACCCTGAAATGTTCTCCTATCTTCTCTAGCCCTTCTTATTCAGCTGAATAAAAGAGTCCAATGGAAGAGTGAGAAATTCCTATACCTACTGGCTCTTCCTGAGATCCAAGGAACTAAGCCTGTTCCTACTGTACATAAATACATACTTCCCCCAGGTGGCAGCCCACAATTATGTTCCAGGAAAATAATGGGTAGCTGTATTTTGTTTGCATCTAAGATGATGTTTACTGCATAATTAACTCATAATACTGTGAAGACAGGCATTATGTTGTAAGATCACTAGGAGTATGGGGCAATGTCTTGTGTTTCACTTTGAAATTATCTCTCTGACTCTATAAAATCCACGGCTGGTGACACTTCAGTCCTATCCCAAATGAGATACAATGAGGGACCTCCTCTTAAGGGGCTTTTTCACACTAAGAGAAAGCCACAAAACCAGCAGTAACCTTAACCTTAACCCTAACCCACTGCTATTTACATTAAGAAGGGGATTTTAAACCAACACAAGAGTATTTAGAGAGAAAATATTTCACTCCTTAAGAAAAGTATCTCTTCTTTTAGCAGAAGGGAACACTTGAGCAATTGCAAGGTAGATCTTTTTTTATTTTACTAATGGAACTCTCTAATCTGGTATAACCACTAGTCAACTGTTAGCTGCTCACTTCTTCCTCCTGCTCCTGATCTCATAGACCATACACCATAGAATAATAGAGTGGAAAGGGACCTTGGAGGTCTTCTAGTCCAGGGCTTTTCAACCTTTTCACCCATTGTACCACTTTTAGGATAAGGCAACATCCGAGTACCACCAGTCACCCAGCAAGGTGTCAAAAACTTGACACCCCCCCTCCCCCAAAAAGGAAAAAAAATGATAAAGTACAGGTAGTCCTTGACTTACAACAATTTGCTTAGTGACTGTTCGAAGTTGCAATGGCACTGGAAAAAGTGACTTATGACCATTTTTCACACTTATGACTGTTGCAGCATCCCCAGGGTCATGTGATTTACATTTGGATGCTTGGGAACTGATTCATACTTATGACGTTCACAGTGTCCCAGGGTCATGTGATCACCTTTTGCAACTTTTTGACAAGCGAAGTCAATGGCCGGGGGGGCGTGGCCAGCTCATCACTCAGGTTGCGGGCTGCCTGTGGGGGAGAATCCGTGGGTCTCTGGTGGAGGGGGGTGGGACTGGGGTGGGTGCCTTCCTTCCCTCCCTCTCTCCCATTGTCCCTTCCTTCCTTCCTTCTTTCCTTCCTTCCTTCCCTCCCTCTTTGTCCCTTCCTCCTTCCCTCCCTCCCTTCCATTGTCCCTCTTTCCCTCTCATTGTCCTTCCCTCACTCCCTCCCTCCCTCCCTCCCTCCCTCCCTCCATCACTCAGTTTTAATTTCTTCGATGGTGATTCCTTTGCTGAATCACTTTCCTTTTGCACTGTAATAATTAAGGTGAGCAGTGTTAAGTCCAATATAAAGGAATGACTAAATCTCTTGATACAGAAACAGTTGCAAAAACTGCATGCCAAGATTCTGGTGCAAGAAATCTCAGCCTTTGTGTAAGAACTACAACCTCCCATAAAAGACACCCCAAAAGCTGTTACCATTGTGAGTGGGCAGGAGGGAAACCAAACTTTTCAATAGGCATGTTACTGTTTATACTCTGAAGGGCAAATATGCTGCTTGCTAAGTGAAGCCCCAGGATCAGTGGGCTACGTGTGTGTGTGTGTGTGTCTGTGTGTGTGTCTGTGAGAAAGGAAGAGGGAGAATGTATATGAATATGCATATGTATTTGTGCATATATTCATATTTTATAGTGCTATTCCAAGTTCATATTATCCAGATTGCATATTTAAATTTCATCTTGTTGTATATCTGTAGTATGAATAAGCCTTTTAACATATTCTGATTTGATATTGCTTTTTAGCCAAAATGTTTGTCTGAAAGTACTTTTTTAACTATCCTGAATTTGTCACTTTAGTTTTGGATATTCTGAGTATTTGAATGCCAATTCTTTTGTTCTGGTTAATGACTGCAATAAAGTTAAGATGATGATAATGACAATGCAATCCAGAAGGGTGCAGTAAAGTTGAGAAATATTGAAAAGAATAACACTTTGATTCAACTGATAAAGGAGAGTATTTATAGCTCAGGGATGAGGGATCCTTGGTGCTCTCTGAGCTTGGTTGTTTTCTTGCAGATGTTTCATTACCCAAATTAGGTAACATCAGCAGTGCTAGTAGGGAATGGGGTTTGCTGTTAAGGTTTCCCTGTCAGTATAGGGAGGAGTGATCTTAGAGGTTTTTTTGTTTCTTTGCAACAAAGCTCAGAGAGTGCTAAGGACTCATCCCTTTGATTCAAATTGGCAGAAATTTGCTATGAAAAGTAAGGTAATTAAAATTGGGGGGGCCAAGGATCTTGATGTTTAACATATTACAACTGACAGGAAGAAATAAGAAACTCTGGAGAAATCAAATAGATCGAGGTTAAGAGAGATTATAACTGCTTGAAAACTGTAGCTAATCAAGGAAATTACAATTTAGCAGATTCAAACAAGGGAGTAGATTGTCCCAAGCAGCAGAGAAACAAACTTCAGAAGACACGGAAAGGCGTCAAAAGCTGTTGATAGATAGATAGAAAGCAAGCGGAAAGCAAGCAAGTGAGCTGGGCAGGGGTGCGGAATCGCCGTTCTTGAGCACATGCCGATTCGCGCCCCTGCCCATCTGGCTCGCTTGCAGGGGTCCTGACCGACCTTCACTGGATGGGAGCGGGGAGGGCATAAAAGAGCCCGGAGGAGGCAATTGGAGTTTGGCCGCGGCTGCCACCACCGCCGCTGTTGCTGAGCCAGATGGCTGCACGAGGGCAGCTGCTGCGGTTCCTGCGCGGCGCTTCTCCTTGGCTGCTTCCTCTGAAGAGGAGCGACGGTTACGCTCGGTGCAGCCAGGAGCCCAGCACAGCAATTTCCAGATGTGTGAACTTCTACTCCCAGAATTCTCCTCCACTGCCTGTGCTCTCCTCCCCCCGTGGAAGAACAGCGGCTGTGCTGGGCTCCCGGCTGCACCGAGCACGACTGCTGCTCCTTTTCAGAGGAAGCAGCCAAGGAGAAGCGGCACGCAGGAACCGCAGCAGCTGCCCTCACGCTGCTTCTCCTTCGCTGGAGGGGGACAGGCTGCCAGCGCGGCTGGCGGCTGTGCTGCCGGTGGCCATGGTGACATGCCAAACCTGCCTGTGCATTCGCAGAGGCAGAGGAGAGCTCTGCCCAGCTCACTTGCTCATGCTTTGCCGGAAAACACGCTGCTTGCTAATTTAGCAGAAGCACCAGGATCAGCTGATTCGCGCTTCTGCTAAATTAGCAAGCGGCATGTTTTCCGGCAAAGCGCGAGCAAGTGAGCTGGGCAGGAGAGCAGCTACAGCTGATCTGGGCTGCTCTGCAGAAGCGCGACTCAGCTGTAGCTGCACGCCCCAATCCTGGGCTTGCTCGCGCTTTGCCGGAAAACATGCTGCTTGCTAATTTAGCAGAAGCACCAGGATCAGCACGGGCTACACCTGATTTGCGCTTCTGCTAAATTAGCAAGCGGCATGTTTTCTGGCAAAGCGCGAGCAAGTGAGCTGGGCAGGAGCGCGGAATCGGCATTTCGAAGCACACGCCGATTGGCGCCCTTGCCCTCTCGCTCGCTTGCCAGCGCCCACAATCTGCCAAGCCTCCCCTCTGCCTGCTTTGCACAGCTCCTCCTGGCCCCCCCACGCCCACCGTTAACCCTCCCGCCACCATGCAGGGTAAGGTTGGCGCCCCCACCCCCGCCCCGATGCCCTCGCCTCCCCCAAGCATTTTTTTACTCAACTGCTTTCAGGTGCACTCCCTTTCTCCTTTTGCTTCTCTGCCTTCGTGTGCGTCTCTGTCTTTGCCACGTGCTTGTGGGTAAAAAAGAAAAAAAAGTTCCATGAGACTCTCTAACTTCTCACGAGAAGGCCGAGAAGGACAGGAGAAAGGGAGTGCAGCTGAAAGCAGGTGAGTAAAAAAACGCTTGGGGGAGGTGAGGGCATCTGGGCGGGGGCGGGGGCGGGGGGGCAGGCAATGCATCACGCAGCTCCAGCGGAATCTCCCCTGAAGACTGCGTGAGGCTGCCTGCCACCCCCAAGGCCGCCGCCAATCAACTGGAGCTGCACGCTTTGATCCTGGGCTCTCAGTAGGACCCAGGCAACCTGCAGTTCCAGCTGACTTTGCCACAAGCCCTGTGCGGTGCTGCTGCCGCTTCACCTCATCCACTTTTACACTTTTTTTTTTACATTTTTTTTTCAAAAATATTTTTTATTTTTTTTAACATTTTTTTAACATTTTTTTTCAACCCGTCCTACATGTACCACCAGCCATGTGCTCGCGTACCACTGGTGGTACGCGTACCACGGATTGAAAAGCCTGTTCTAGTCCAACCCGCTGCTCAGGCAGGAAAACCTATACCATTTCAGACAAATGATTATCCAATCTCTTTTGAGAGCCTTTAGTGATGGAACACCCACAACGTCTGAAGGCAAGCTATTCCATTGGCTGATTGCTCTCATTGTTAGGAAATTTCTTCTTACTTCTAGGTTGATTTTCTGCTTGATTAGTTTCCAACCATTGCTTCTTCTCTTGCATTCGGGTGCTTTGGAAAATAGTTTGACCCTTTCATCTTTGTAGGAGCCCCTCAAATATTGGAGTATTACTATCATGTTACCCCTAATCCTTCTTTTCAGTAGACTAGATATACCCAATTTGTGTAACTTCCTTCATATGTGTTAGCCTCCAGCCCTCTAATCATTTTTATCTTCTCTGTATCCTTTCCATTTTTTATAATGGGGTGACCAGATTTGGATGCAGTATTTCAAGTGTGGACTTACCAAGGCATAATAAAGTGGTTCTAGAACTTCGCATGATCTTGATCCTATATCTTTATTGATGCAGCTTATAATTGCATTGGCTTTTTTGGCTGTTGCTACACAGTATTGGCTCATATTTAAGTGACTGTCCACTAGGACAATCTGTGAACAGATCTGCGAACATCTAGAAACAAATAAAGTTATAGCTAGAAGCCAGCATGGGTTTGTTAAAAACAGATCATGCCAAACCAATTTTATTTTATTCTTTGACCAAGTGACTAAATTAGTAGACCAGAAAAATGCTGTGGACATAATATATTTACACTTCAGCAAGGCATTCGACAAAGTAGACCACAACTTACTTCTTGGAAAGCTAGAAAAAAGTGGGATAGATAGCATCACCATAAGATGGATTTGTAACTGGCTGACAAACCATACTCAATGAGTAGTCCTTAATAGTAGTACATCTACATGGAGGGAAGTAAGCAGTGGGGTAGTACAAGTTTCTGTCTTACGCCCAGACTCTTCAATATCTTCATAAATGACTAAGATGAGGGAATAGAACTGATCAAATTTGCAGATGATACTAAGCTGGCACAAATAGTCAACACCCTAGATGATAGGCTCAAACTTGAACACTGGGCCCTATCTAATAAAATGAAATTCAATCTAGAGCAGGGGTGTCAAACTGGTGGCCCACAGGCCAGATGTGTCATGCGCAGTCTATGCCCCCTTGGCTCCGCAAAGGCAAAAAACATCATGATACATCATGATACATCACGTGACGTGATTGAGTTTGACATTTGTGATGTAGAGAAAAGTGAAGTCTTTGTCAGGGCCCACTTCAAAACTTCATCCTAAGAAAGCAGTACTCATGGAAGCAGTTTCTTCCAAAAGGAACTTTTATTAGGAGAAAGTGACAGCAGGTATAATAGACAGGATCTGAGGGTTTCCCGCTCAGATCAATAGGTTAAAAGAGTCGCCAGAAAACCCCACTCCAATAGTTCATTTGGTCATTTTAAATGGGCCAATCCTGAGGTGTTAAGACCATTGTGGGAATGAGCTGATAACACAGGTCTTTCCCAGGCTCGTAGCGATGTTGTTGGGGCTTCGCACCTTCCCTTCCGAAACGGGAGATAAGCCAGATGTCTGGAGGCACATTCTTTTCTAACCCCAAGGAAACATCAAGGGAGAGACAGTTCAAATAGCAAGTGTGCAGAGACAGCAAAAGGGGTACATTGTAGCGATAGAGAGAAACAAAGAGATAGCCCGCAGCATATTCCCCTCCTCCCTTCCAGGAGTATGACAGAAACCAAAGTAATAGAAGAAATAGAATTAGAAAGAGCCCCCTTAATTATATGGGTTCTGACATCCTGCCCCCCTTAAAAGAAAGAGAGATCCACCTGTGGGAAAACAGAGACAAATAAAAGACATAGATTAGTCTAGTTTGTTAGGATATGCTGTGAGAAATTTTCTAAGGAGCTTAGGAGCTTTAACGTGGTGTTTGTGGACCCATACATATGGCCATACATGTTTGGGTCCTAGTTTCTTGGAGGGTTGTAGGGATTTTAGGTATTTGGTGGACAAGTAAACCTTCTCCCCCACACTAAAAGGTTTTGGCTCAACTCTCTTTTTATCAGCATGCATTTTATATGCTTGCCTAGCTTCATCTAGGGCTTTTCTGACTACTGGCCAGGTATTCTTCAGTTGTGTGATCCACTCCTTTAGAAAAGGGATTGCAGGGTCAACTGACAAAAGTTCAGGCATCAGGTTAAAGCTCTGTCCTGTTGCTACTTGAAAGGGAGTGTAGCCTGTGCTGGAATGGACTGCGTTGTTGTAGGCAAGTTCTGCGAACGGGAGTAGGTCAGTCCAGTTGTCCTGCTGGTAATTAATAAAGCACCTTAAGTATTGTTCCAGTACTGAGTTTGACCATTCAGTCCCACCATTTGTTTGCGTATGATGACTAGATGATGACTAACAGGCTTAGGAACGCTTTCCAGAACCCTGATGTGAATTGTACTCTTCTATCGGATATGATGTGCTGTGGGGCTCCATGAAGTTGGTATATGTGTTGAACCAATAGTTTTGCGAGTGTCTTTGCACTAGGGATCTTTGGGCAAGGGAATAAAATGTACTTGTTTGGAAAATAAGTCTGTTACGACCCAGATGACTGTGTTTCCCCCATTCTCTGGTAACTCCAAGATAAAATCCATGGAAATCTCCTTCCAGGGTGCTGAGGGGGTTGCTACTGGTTGCAGTAAACCAGGTGACTTCCCTTGTAGTCTCTTTGCTGAGGCACAAATCAGGCAGCTAGCCACGTAGCTTTCAATGTCCCTTTTTATCGATGGCCACCAAAATTGCCTTTTGACCAGATGCAATGTTTTCACAAACCCGAAATGGCCAGCGGACTTCGAATCATGGCACAATTGCATGAATGTTAGTCTCTGGATTTTGGGTATGTTCAATTTTCCTCCAACCCATGGTAGATCATCAGTCATGTTGCATAAGTTCTTATGGCTTAGGAACCATTCAACCATTCATTTGTTACATCACTCTGGGTGCTGTTGTATTCTGGCATTCTGGACAGCA
Source organism: Azemiops feae (assembly GCA_023970755.1). Lineage (NCBI taxonomy): Eukaryota > Metazoa > Chordata > Lepidosauria > Squamata > Viperidae > Azemiops > Azemiops feae. The sequence continues at coordinate 23,441 of JALGBA010003201.1, read as the reverse complement.
TGTCTGCTAAAAAGTCCCTCCCCCCAGCAAGTGGTTTAACGTGAAATTAAATTGGTGGAAATGTTGCGACCACCTTGCTTGTTTAGGAGTTAATTTCCTGGGCATTTTTAGTGTTTCCAGGTTCTTGTGGTCAGTCCACACTTGGAAAGGAATTTTGTTCCCCTCCAGAAAGTTCCACCAAGTGAGAAGAGCCCATTGTACTGCATAGGCCTCTTTCTCCCAGACTGCCCACCTTTGTTCCATCTCTGTGAGCTTTCTTGATGAGTAAGCACAGGGTTGTAATGTCCCCTCATCATTTTCCTTCAAAAGTACAGCCCCCACGGCTACATTGCTGGCATCAGCCTGAATTACAAAAAATTTGTCAGTGTCGGGGTATCTCAAAACCAGTTCTGCAGAAAAAAGTCTTTTAAGCCTTTTGAATGTGGCTTGACATTCTACTGTCCATTTTAATGGTTGGCTTGGCCTTCCCCTCCCTTCCCCTTTGGTTTTCGGTAAGTTCGTAATTGGTAATGCAATTTGGGCAAAGGAAGGGATGAATTGCTGGTAAAAGTTAGCGAAACCAAGGAAACTCTGCAATTGCTTTCTGGTGCGGGGCGGAGCCCATTCTAATACTGTTTGGACCTTCTCAGGGTCCATCTCTATGCCATTTGGTGATATGCGATATCCCAGATAATTGATTCTCTCCTTATGGAATTCACATTTAGATAGCTTGGCATAAAGGTGAGCTGCCTGGAGTTTTTTTAGGACTGCTCTGACCAGCTTCACATGTTCTTCCATAGTCTCAGTGAATATCAAGATGTCATTTAGGTAAACAAGCACCCCTTTGTACGGGTGCTTCCGTAGTACATCATTTATCAACTACATAAATACTATGGGTGCTCCTTGTAACCCCAAAGGTAGAACTCGAAATTGGTAACATCCTAAGGGGCAGTTGAAAGCTGTCTTCCATTCGTCCCCCTTTTTTATACTGATCCAGTAATAGGCTTCTCTCAAATCTAGCTTTGAGAAGATTTTCCCTTTTGATAGATGGGAAAGCATCTCTTTCATGATGGGAAGAGGGTATAGATTGCTTTCAGTCACTGTGTTCAAAGGTCTATAGTCCACACAGAGGCAAAGAGTCCCATCTTTCTTTTCTCAGAACAGTAGAGGGGCGACTATTTTTGGCTTTGCCGGCTGAATGAAACCCCTTTCTAAATTTTTGTCTATGAATTTCTGCATCTCCTCCAATTCTTGCGGGCTCATGGAATACAATTTGAGTTTGGGGAGTTTCGCACCCTGGGTCTGCTGGCTCAGTTCCATCTTCATCTCTCCCTTCTGTGGAGCCTAGGCTAATGTTGCCACAGAATGGGTCAGTTTTCTCTCCTCTCATGGAGTCAAAGACTATTTTCATCATGTCGATCACTTGTTCCAGCATTCGGCTGGAGTGCAGCGACCGGTCCTTCTTGTCTTCACTAAGCTGGAGAGACCTCTCCATCTCAGCTTTCCAACCTGGTTGATGACTGCCTCGTCTGAGAGTCACCTTCCTGGCTTTCTTCTCCCAGTCCTCTTTCTTCCCGACACACTTCATCGACCACCTGGGCTTGTGGCGGTGTTCTGCGACCACTTCCTCTTACGATGAGTTCGAGGAATCGGAGCTGGAGTATTTGCAGGGATCTTCTCAGTGGGAGGCTTACCCCCCATTGCAGGTTCTTGCCTCCCTATTCCAATATCCGACATTGTTTGCCAAGTCCCCTGGTAAGGGTCTTCCTTCTGGGCTGACTTTTACTGGAGATCCTGTCTAATGTCAGGGCCCACTTCAAAACCTCATCCTAAGAAAGCAGAACTCGTGGAAGCAGTTTCTTACAAAAGGAATGTTTATTAGGAGAAGCTGACAGCAGGCATAATAGACAGGATCTGAGGGTTTCCCGCTCAGATCAGTAGGTTAAAAGAGTCCCCAGCAAACCCCACCCCAATAGTTCATCCGGTCATTTCAAACAGGTGTTAAGTCCATTGTGGGAAATAGAATTAGAAAGAGCCCCCTTAATAATATGGATTCTGATAGTTTTACACTTACCCAAAAGTACACATATAGATTAGTTGAAACCAGGCTTAATAGCAGTAAATATGAGAGGGATCATGGAGTCTTAATGGACAATCAATTAAATATGAGCCAAAAGTGTGTGGCGGCAGCCAAAAAAGCCAATGCAATCCTAAGTTGCATGAACAGAGCGATTCCATCAAGATCACATGAGGTACTAATACCACTCTATAAAGCCTTAGTAAGACCACACCTAGAATACTGCAACCAGTTTTGGTCTCCACACTATAAAAAAGATTTTGAGACTCTAGAAAGGGTACAGAGAAGAGCAACAAAGATCATTAGGGGACTGGAGGCTAAAACATATGAAGAATGGTTATAGTACCTGGGTTATAGGACCTTCTAGTGAAGAGAAGGACCAGGGGAGACATGATAGCAGTATTCCAATAGTTGAGGGGCTGTCACAGAGAGGATGTCATGGTTCCAACAGATGTTACTCTTCAAAGAACTTCGAGGCATTGTTTACCTTAAAGAATCTTTATTCAAATAACATGGCATCGGCACTTACATGGTCGAAGCCAAAATCTGACTTCCCCTCCCCTCAGCACATAGATCAAAGCACAATTCCTTCCTACAACTAACGGTCATAAATCACATTCTCCAATTAGTTTGAAATGCTGGCTTTCCACCCAGTTCTTTATCCCTCCATGCCTTATCATCTCTTATTACAATATTGTATGTCTAACTAACTCCCATCACATTCCTCCCCCTCCCCCAGTATCATCTAATTCTAAGAGTAAAGCACAAGAAAGAAAAAGTCTGCATTTCCATATGTTGTCAAAGCAAGAACATCCAATGTTAGCAGCATTGACAAGGAGGGGATCAACCTATTTTCCAAAGCATCTGAAGGCCAGACAAGGAATAACAGCATCTTTTCCATCCAGTTCATATCTCAATTTTATTTGCAATGAAATTCACCTTGTTAAGTCAATACCCTGTTTTCCCAACTCTTATTTCATTTTTGTTTTGCCTTCAATATTCAAAGTATCTTTATAGATTACAATTTCCTCAACAATGATTACATTAAGATAAGTAATAGCTTCCCTTGTTACAAACCATCCTATTATTTTCATGTTTCCCATCTCATAGAAGAGTATACCATCCTAAATATAAATCCTATCACTCTAAATATAATAATCTTTTTGAATCAAAAGGTTATCTGTTTCTAACCATATTCAAACATCTGTTGCTACTACTCAAGTAGTAGATCAAGGTCTCTATTTTCTTTAGTCTAACTCTAGCTTTCTTTGCCAGATAGGCTTCCAAATCCATGTATTTAAGTCATCAAAGTGTTTTTTCTCTGTTTTATAGGTTCTCTTTGTAGTGAGGGGAGCCAGTTAAATAAGATATTTCTGAGGGGGAGTTCAACCCACTCATATTCGTTGAAAAGCTCCAACTCTGCTCCTTCCTCATTTTCTCCTTTCTTTTTTTGTTGCTCAGTCTCTAATTCTTCTTCTGAAGGCTCTATAACTTGTTCTCAACGATCTTCTTCCTTATCTCCATTTTCTGGGATTCCCCAGTTCTAATTCCAAGTTAAGAACTTGCTCATTTATCTTATTAAATTTCTCTTTAATCTCTTCATGGTTTCTTCTTGAATCTTCTCTATGTGACTCTATTGACTCTTGAATTGATTGCAATATAAATTTCTTTCTGAAAGTTGTTAGTTCTTTGTCTCTGGTGTACCAAATTGGGGGCTTCCATAACAGATACTTGGGTTGGTTTTTTACCACTCTTAGCTAAGTATAGAAGACTCATTTTTGTTCCTTCTCTCTATTTATATTTCCCAAGTATTAATCTTTTTTAACAGGATCAGTCTTATAATCAGTACAATGGTATACAGCTTAAATATAGATTTAAGTTTAACACCATCTCATATAATTCTTATAGTCTTTATGTATAGCTTTTGTAATCCAGTAAGTTTCAACATATAGGTTCACTATCAACAAGGGGTATTTTATCCCAATTCTTCTATTCAGGACTCAAAAATTTCAATCAAGCAGTCTTTATAATCCACAATGCCCAACCACTATGCAGTCAATCTCTTAGTCTTTCCCCCGGTAGAAAATAACCAAGAGGTCAAAAGTCAAAAGTTAAAGTTCAATCAGTATTTATAATCCAAAATAGTCAGCAATTTTCAAAACAGTTCTATCACCCACCAAGTAGTAAATAGTCCAGAATATTTTTCTGCATCCAGCTGTTCTCTGTAACTAAAAGCTTGATTGGAAATCAAAGAGGCTAGGTATTTATCTGTGTCTGGGTATTGTGCCAAGTCTATTTTAGCCGCCACAATCTTGCTGCTGTACCTCTATGTCACCACTAGATGTCTCAGATGTCCATTTCCCAACATTTAAAGCCAACAATTATTTCCTGTTTAAAGTTTCTTAAATTTCACGGCAATATTCTTTCCAAAGAAAAAATCTTTAACAGTTTTCTCAATTCTACGGTTTATCAATGTTCTGTCTTTTAGTACTTCCACTTTGGTACTGAATTCTTCTTTGTTTTAGTGCCCCCCAAAATTCAGCTGCCGCTCCTATTTCTCAGGAAGGGTGGGGCAAAGATCCCTCTTCCATCTTACGCTTGGAGATTTCTTGCTTTATGAGAGATCTTATTCAGGTAAAGTATTAAAATAGTAAAGAAAAGATTAATATTCTCACCTAGTTCCACATATGTTGTTTAGAATGCTGATAATGCTGGTGCTTTCTTTGTTCGGTTGTCGATGGCTGAGAATAGCCACAGAAATGCAGCTAGCCTTTCCCAGTTTGGAGGGCTTTCCTCAGATCAAACAAATTGACTGCAATATTTCCGTGATCTACGAGGGTCTCCTCCTTCTTCATCGCCTCTCCGGGGTGACTTTAGGTCCCTTTAAAGCCCCCTGGCAGGGCAAAATCAGTCGTGAGAAACAGAGCCCTGCTTCTCTCCGGCTGTAACACCATGATGCAAACAGGAAGTCCATTTTAATTTGCATTTCTAACTTATCTTTAACTAACTTGATTAGTGTTTTCTTTTTGCATGAAGATAGATGCAAATTATGAATTAAGCAGTTTTGCTTTCTCTCTACTTCCTGTTACTTCTTTGCCATCTTCTCATATTAGTGGATTGATGGTTTCTTTGACTTTTTTCTTGTGTTTTATGTGTTGAAAGAAACTTTTAAAATTGTTTTTGACATTTGTTGCAAGTCTTACTTTGTTCAAAGCCTTAGCTTTCTGAACTTCATCTTTGCTGGTTGAGAGCTATTTGTTGGTATTTTGCGTTAGTTATGTGGCTGTCTTTCCATTTTTTGCACTTGTTCTTTTTTTCTCTCTCAGTTGATTTGAAAGTTCTTTTTGCAGCCATGCTGTTTTTTTTCTTGTTTTTCTTTTTTAGTAGTATTGAACTGGAGTGGGCTTTTATAACCATATTTTTCAGAGTTTCCCAAGCTTCTTGAGTTGATTTGCCCTTTAAAATGTTCATCCATGGGTTCCTTCTCAAGCTCTCTCTGAGTTTCTTTCAGATCTCTTTCTCTTCAGCTGTTACAACCACTTTCCTTTTGCAAATTAGAAGCCAGGGTATTTCTAAATTTGTCCAAAAGAGAAAGAGAATGAAGTAAAGGAAAGGAAAATGCAACCAAATTATCTCTTAAACTATGTTGACCTTAGACATCATGTAAGAGAACACCTGTCTGACTTTGATGAATATAAATCACAGGGACCTGATGGATTACATCCCAGAGTTCTGAAGGAGCTGGCAGATATTATCTCAGAACCATTACACCATATCTTTAAAAAAATCTTGGAGCACTGGGAACTACCTGAAGATTGGAAAAGAGCTGATGTGGTTCCCATCTTCAAAAAAGGAAGAAAAAAAACAGACCCAGGAAATTGAGGTACCACAAGGTTCTGTCTTAGACCCAGCACTCTTCAATATCTTCCTAAATGATTTAGATGACGGAATAGAAGGGGGTCTCATGAAATCTGCAGATGACACCAAGCTGGCAGGACTAGCCAATACCTCAGAAGACAAGCTCAGAATGCAAAATGATCTTGACAGACTTGAACAATGGGCCCTATCTAACAAAATGATATTTAATATGGAGAAAAGTCCAGGGCTTTCAACCTTTTCACCCATTGTACCACTTTTAGGATAGGGCAATAGTCGAGTACCACCAGTCGCCTAGCAAGGTGACAAAAACTTGACCAAAAAAAAGGAAAAAAGTGATAAAATACAGGTAGTCCTCAACTTACAACAGTTTGCTTAGTGACTGTTTGAAGTTACAACGGCACTGAAAAAAGTGACATGACCATTTTTCACACTTATGATCATTTTTCACACTTATGACCGTTGCAGCATGCCCAGGGTTTTGTGATTTACATTCAGATGCTTGGAAATTGATTCATATTTATGATGGTCCCAGGGTTACGTGATGCTCTTTTGCAACCTTCTGACAAGCAAAGTCAATGGGGAAACCAGATTCACTTAAGAACTGTGTTACTAATTGAACAACTGCAATGATTCACTTAACAAATGTGGCAAGAAAAGTCATAAAATGGGTCAAAACTCATTTAACAAATTTCTCAGTTAGCAATATAAATTTTGGGCTCAATTGTGGTTGTAGATTGAGGACTATATGTACACCCACTTACCACACTTTTAATGGGAAACCTGTGCCTGTTTCTCTGACATTAATCTTTGCACTGTTCTATCCCCTTCTCTCCTTCTGGTTGACTCAAAGAAGCCGATAGGTGATTGCAGGGGCTTTGGGGGGAGTGCGGCTTCTGCCATTGAAGTGGGTGTGTGGGGGTGTTGGGGTGCTAGTTGGCTATCCCCCAAAGATTCCCTAACTTTAAAACAGCTCTTGGGTGGCAACAGTTACCCAGCATGAGGGGCTCAGGAGAAAGAGATGCCGGCAATGCTAACTTCCAAGAATGAGGAGCTCAGAGGCAGCTACAAGCAGGGGAGGCAGGGAGGGAGGGGCAAAGAAAGTAAATCAAACCTGATTGACAGGGATCAATCCACAGAGTGCAGATCCCCATCCTTCCTGGCCTGGCAGGGGTCTTCCTGTCCCACCGTTGCAGACAAAGGGGGTTCCGGTGAGGAAGAGAAGGAGGTGGAGGAAGAAAGTTTAAGCAAGCTTAGCAACCGGAGTGGGGATTCCCCCCAAAAACAAATGTGCAGCACGACAGAAGTGACCAAAACCTGCTGCACCCACCCAGCAAATGGGGGGGGGGATAAAAACCAAACAGCCCCCTCCTACTGCCAATCCTCAACAGAAATGCTCACGACGCTGTAGCAGTGCCTGCGGTCAGGCAAAGAGTATGCTCTCTTTGCCGACCGGTTTCCCCCCGCCGGTAGACCCTGGACAGGGTCGAAAGTCGCCCCGGAGAGGCGACCACCGTAGAGGAGGGCACTCGCTGATTGCAGAGGGAGCGGCAACTCCCTCTGCGATCCGAGCAATCACCTTTGGGCCGACGGGGAAAAGATCGGCCAGTAACATGGCCGATCACTCAGCTGCTCTGGCTGAAAGCCACAGCAACATCTAAGCATAAAGACCCACCGTGGAAGATCCGGGTGAGACCTTTCTTTCCCTCTTGATATTTTACTCATTTCACTGTGAAAAGCTCTTAGAAATTGCTTTCCCCCCTTGAGAAAGCAGCCTTTGAACACTTGGGGAAAGAGCTGTGGAAAAAGAAAAAAATGACTAATTTCTATTGTTTGTTTGAGCGGCTGGAATTCGGAGGACCCTGAGGAAAAAGGAGAAGAGAAGGATCCTTGCTGTGACTCTCTCTCTCTGCCTGCTTGTTTTCAGCTTAAGTGGAAACCTTTAGGGAGGGGGGTGGAGTGTTCTTCTTCTTCCCCCCTTCTGAATAGTGCTATCTACTTTAAAAACAAAAAACAAAAACGCTACGGCTCCTGGGTGAATTTATGTGGATTGCGCCCAGACGCTTGCATTTCTTTTGGAACTTGTTTGAATTTCTGCCTGCTGTTTTTGATTTTATAATACAAAGTATACTCTCCTGAAAAATGGATTTGTTCGCTCTAGGATTACAATATAATAATTGAGACACCAATTGCTATTATTTATTTGGATTATAAATTAGATATTCATAATATTGATTGGGACTTTTGCTGTTTTTATTTTTGTACTTGCTTTTTCCTATTTTTGTTTGGATTTTATATTTTATAAAATTGCAACTCAGCTTTTAAGTTGAAATTCTACTAAAAAAATGAAGAATGGAATCCCACTCACAGTTTAACTATGGATTTATATTAGAAAAAATCTTGGAAACAAAGGAGGAATTAAAAAAACATTTTAGAATGCTTTGGAAAAGAGAATATGATACACAACTAGGTCTACAACTTAACGATATGGAGGAAACACATTTACAATCTATTGAAGAGGAAGATACTACATCTTATACACAAATGACAGAGACTTTGGATGACCAAAGGCAGAGTTCAACTAAAACATCTATAATTTTAAAAGCAACAGGAACAGACTTTCAGATACGAGACATTAAAAATGCTGACAACATGAATAAACAACGAACAATCACCATATTGATTAAGACTGATTACATAGTGCAGACAACAGTGGAGAAAAGAGAAGAAGACTATGACTGGATTCAATTGTGGAAAAATGTGTATGGTCAAATACTATGGAAGGAATTAGAAGCCCTATTGTGGAAACCTGCTTGGCACAAAAAGAAAGCTAGAATTAGGTTTAAAAGTTAGAGCTAAAATTTTATTGGATGGGTAAAAATGGCTTTTAGAGACTTTGACTGAACTAATATGCCTGAGATTCCTAAGGTTCAAGACTTTGATCCAGATGGCAAGATGGAAAATTGGAAAATCTAAAATTAGGAGTTGGATAGAGATTGGTGAAATATTTAACTATGATTTATAAAAATATTTGATAGAGTACAGGAAGTAGAATATAGACACATTAATATATATATATATATATATATATATATATATATATGTAGGTCTTTGGTAATTCGGGTTTTCTCCCGTGTAAAATTGGAAGTGTCTTGGCGACGTTTCGACGAAGTCTCATTCGTCATCTTCAGGCTGGTGTCTCTTCGGCCTCGTGCTTCTAGAAGCAATGTGTGATCGCAGCTGTTTCTTCCTTTTAACTGCCAGTGGAGGTATGAACTGATTGGATGGGAGCTTGGCTGTGTTCTGATTGGGTGGAGGTGTGTTCTGATTGGATGGGGGGTTGGCTGTGCTCTGATTGGCGGGGTGTGTGCTCTGCTTGGGTGGGGGCCCTGTTGTGCTCAGATTAGTCTGAGTTGCAGGGGGATTTGAGATGGAGAGCTGCATTGCTGTTGTTTGGCTTTGCGTTCGTGGTCGTGCCACATCTTCAAGGTGGGTGTCAGTTTGCTTCACGTATGAAATGGAGGGGTTTAAAAGCCAAGCCCCTAACCAATCAGAACACACCTCCACCCAATCAGAACACAGCCAAGCTCCCATCCAATCAGTTCATACCTCCACTGGCAGTTAAAAGGAAGAAACAGCTGCGATCACACATTGCTCCCAGAAGCACGAGGCCGAAGAGACACCAGCCTGAAGATGACGAATGAGACTTCGTCGAAACGTCGCCAAGACACTTGCAATTTTACACGGGAGAAAACCCGAATTACCAAAGACCTACATATATATATATATATATATAATAGGCATATTATAAGTCTATTTTAGAAACAATTATTGTTTTATCATTTCAGGCTTGAATCTAAAATGGTTTTAAAACAGAGAAGTATAAATTGAACAACTGGAATAATATCTATATCTTAAAAATAATCTATACTATATGGGTACCCGAATTGTATACTATATGTTTATATAAGGTCAAATTTGAATATGTTAATTGTGAGTTAGTTAAGCCTGAAAACGGGTGGAAATATTATTGATATTGTGTGTGTGTGTTTTTTTTCTACTTGTTTTTTCTTTCCTTGCTTAGAGAGGGAAACTTTAAAGAAGTAATTCAAATTGTCTATGTATGATTATATTTTTTACTTTGTTGTATGGAATGCCCTATCTCCACGATGAGTTCCAAGCACTTGGTTGTAAAACAAAAAAAAAATCAATAAAACGTGTTATAAAAAAAGAAAAAAAAAGAAATGCTCACGACAACAAAAACCTCCGATAGGGGGAAGAGTGCAGGCAGGCGGGCGCCTTGCTCGGCTGGTGGCTTGGGGGGGGGTAAAGAGAGAAGCTTTACCCCACTCAAATGCTGCCCTCTCATGAAAGCAGGATGAAAACTCCGAAAAACGACAAAGGAAAAATGTTAAAACAGAACAGTGGCTCTTCTGAACAAGAAAAAAAAAAAATCACATCCTCATCCAGCTAATAGGGGTGGAGTGGGGGATTTTCATTTTTTGCCTCGTTTTGCTCTTTTAAAAAGAGTGCGCTCCTCCCAACGCCAGAAGCTGCACACCCTCACCGTTTGCCTGCTGCGCCCCCCATTGACCCAAATCCCCTCTTTCCCTTCCTTTGAAACAAACAAACAACCCCCCCCCCAATCCTCCCATTCCTCCCCTCTGAGTTAAAATGAAAGAAAGCCAAGTTTTTTCTTTTGTGGTCTTTACATATTTAAACTGCTAGAAGGAAGTGGGGAAGAAAACCATTGCAAGACACTCTTCTGTTTTAACCTTTCTTTCTTGTCATTTTTCAGAGTTTTCATCCTGCTTTCGTGAGAGGGCAGCATTTGGGGGGGTGAAGCTGCCCCCTTCCCCCCAAGCCACAGCTGAGCAAGACGCCTGCCTGCCTGCGCTTTTCCCACGTCTGAGGTTTTTGTTGTTGTGAGCATTTCTGTTGAGGATTGGCAATGGGGGGGGGCTGTTTGGTTTTTACCTCCCCCCCCCCCGTCTGCTGGGTGGATGCAGCAGGTTTTGGTCACTTCTGTCATGCTGGGAGGTTATCCGCAAAGCACATTTGTTTTTTGGGGGAATCCCCACTCCAGTTGCTAAGCTTGCTTAAATCCTCTTCCTCCACCTCCTCTTCATCCTCACTGGAGCACCTCTTTGTCTGCAACAGTGCAGACAAAGGGCTGGGGATGATGGGATCTGCCCTCTGCGGAGTAGGGGCAGGGTTACTGTGCTCCCTCTCAATCAGGTTTGATTTCCTTTCTTTGCCCCTCCCTCCCTGCCTCCCCTGCTTGTAGCTGCCTCTGAGCCCCTCATTCTTGGGAGTTAGCATTGCTGGCATCTCTTTCTCCTGAGCCCCTTGTGCTGGGTAACTGTTGCCACCCAAGAGCTGTTTTAAGGTTAGGGAATCTTTGGGAGATAGACAATTAGCACCACGACATGCCCCCCATGCCCCCACTTCAATGGCAGAAGTCGCACTCCCCCCAAAGCCCCTGCAATCGCCTATCGGCGATTGCATTCTGCTCCGAGGAGGAACACTGGAGGCAAATGGGTGTGGGTGGGAGGCTCAAGGAGAAGGAGGTGTGGCCAAGGGTAGGAGGAAAAAGATCTCAGACCTGCTGCTGATCAGCTGTAGCTGCGTGCGCTGATCCTGGGCTCTCAGCAGAACCCAGGCAAACCTCATGCAGCTCCAGCTGAATCTCCACCCTAAGACTGTGGGGCTGCCTGCCACCCCCAAGGCCGCCACTGATCAGCTGTAGCTGCATGTGCCAATCCCGAGCTCTCAGCAGAGTCCTGGCGATACCTCATGAAGCTGCAGCTGACTCTCCCACAGGCCTGTGCGGTGCTGCCGCCGCTTCATCTCATCCACTTTTATACTTTTTTTTACACTTTTTTTTAAACAGTGTTTTTCAACCCGTCCTACGCATACCACCTGCCAGGTGCCAAACTACCACCAGTGGTATGCATACCATTGGTTGAAAAGCCCTCTCCTAGTCGACAATCACTTAAACATGAGTTAGCAGTGTGAGGCAGCAGCAAAGAAAGCTAATACAATTCTTCTTTGTATAAAGCCTTTGTAAGGCCACATCTGGAATACTGCATCCAGTTTCGGTCACCACATTACAAAAAATATGTTGAGACTTTGGAAAAAGTGCAAAGAAGAGCAACTAAAATGATTAAAGGCCTGGAGACTAAAAAACTATGAAGAACAGTTGCAGGATTTGGGAATGGCCAGTCTAGAGAAAAGAAGGACTAGGGGGGACATGATAGCAGTATTCCAGTATTTGAGAGGCTGCCACAAGGAGGAGGGGGTCAATTTATTTTCCAAAGCATCAAAAACAAGACAAGAAACGGGCTTCCGGTTCTGCACAGCTAGTGCAACAGCCGAGGGATTGAGACACTCCGATCCCTACGGCTGATTTCTCTCTGTTTGGAGACGCTAAATGGGCCCAAAGCCACCCTGGAAAGGTGGAAAGGAAAGAGGAAACCCTCGCCAATCCCGGGGAGATGGTGGTCAATCCGGACGTCTGGGGAAAGCTCTCCAAAAACTGACAGAAGAAAACCTAATGTCATTTGTGAATCTAGCCCAAGTACATGCAGCCAAAGCCAAAATGCAGTAAACTAAGCATGATTGTAAACAGTGTGACTGAACTGGGTAAGAATATTGATTTTCTCTCTTCTACCTGACTTATTTCCTGAGAAAAAAAAGAAAAAATCCTAGAAGTAAAAATCCTCTGAAAGTGAGTGTGGGGGGGAGGTCTTTGTTCCACCCTCCTCTAAACGGAAGCAGCGAATTAAGTTTACGGGAAAAAAATACAGAAAATTGAAAGATGGACTGGTGCTGACATCTAGTGGTGGATGAAAATACTGTCCTAAATATACAGCCTAGAAAGAAAAGCCTTTGTGTCTTTGAGATACTGCAGTTTTTACTGCTGCAGAGGATTACAGAATTGCTCTATGGCAGACATGTCAAACTCGTGACGTCATGTGACATCACGCAACATATCGGGACAGTTTTGCCATTGTCGGCAATGGGGAGGGCGCGGCTTCCACGTAATGCGTCCGGCCCACGGGCCGGCAGTTTGACACCCCTGCTCTATGATGACATAACATTGTTGCTACAGCAAGTGAGGCAACCACTTACCCACACACCCAAAATGAAGGTGGAAGCTGAAACACTTGGTCTGCTTGCTACTTACCCTGGAAAAAAAGCTTGTAGTGGCATAAAAATAAACTATGGGATTCAGCCAGTTCGCACCAGTTCAGCAGAACCGGTAGCTAATTTTTTGTTGCCCAGGCCCAGAATGGACTTCCAGAAGTGGCATCCTTACAGAGAATCGGTTGTTCACATATTTGAATCCCACCACTGATCCAAGGATTATTCATAATCCCGCCATCTCAGTGACACTAATAAAAAATACCTTCTCTTGCTCTGTATTTAAAAACTTTCCCTCACACGAAAATCTTCAACTATCACTGCTAGGAAGAATAGCGACTATCAAGATGAATATTTTACCAAATCTGATTTTTTTATTCCAAACAGTTCCTGTTAAACTGAGCAATAAATTCTTTGACGACCTAAATACAATAATATTAAGATTTATATGGCAAAGAAAGAAAGCAAGAATCAAATGTAAACTCTTACAAGACTCTAAAGATAGAGGGGGCTTTGGACTCCCGGATTGGAGACTTTATTATCAAGCAGCTATTTTGCTTTGGCTTAAAGAATGGATTACATTGAGAAACAAACGACTTCTTTACTTAGAGGGATATGACCTCCAATTAGGTTGGCACGCTTTCTTATGGTATGAGAAAACTAAAGCACATAAATACTTTCAAAATCATGCCTTAAGAAATGTATTGATCTCAGAATGGGAGAGAATTAGACACAAAATGTACATGAAAATACCTGAGTGGCTCTCAACGATGGAAGCATTTGCTTATCCGAATTTGATTAACTATGATAAACTTGTTAGCTATAAAGATGTTTTGGATAAAGATGGAAAACTTAAAGACAGGCAAGCTCTTCAACAACAAGGTATTGATCTAACATGGTGGTCATATTTGCAAATTCAAACAAGATATGAAAAAGATATAAAATCAACGGGATTTTATAAAGAGCAGACTCTACTTGACAAAATACTTTTAAAAACAGATGAGAACTTGATTAAGAAACTTTATAAATGTTTGTTAAACTGGAAGATGGAAGAAGAACAGGTAAAAGAAACAATGATAGTATGGGCAAAGAATTTTGGACATTCTATAGACTTAGAAGACTGGCAAAAACTATGGGATAAAAACATTAAACTTACTAAAGCAGTAACATATAAAGAAAATTTATATAAGATGTTTTATAGATGGCATATGACACCAGTTCGATTAGCGAAAATGTTTAAAAATCTACCGAACACTTGTTGGAAATGTAAACAAAAACCAGGCACTTACTACCATGCCTGGTGGATATGCCCTAATGCAAAGAAATATTGGCTTAAGATTCATAGATGGCTTGAAAAGATGACGAAAATACAGATAGAATTTAAACCGGAATTGTTTTTGCTAGGAATATTAGGATCTAACTATGGTAAAGAGAATGACTACTTAATATTACATGTATTAACAGCTGCAAAAATAGTATTTGCCCAAAATGAAAATCTACCATCTGACCAGGCTATGATTTTGAAAATTTTGAAAATTTTGGACTGTGCAGAAATGGACAGATTAACTTTGGAGATGAAGGAGAAAGAAGATTCAACTTATTTCAAAACTTGGGAAAATTTTTATTGATGGTTAGAAATACGCTAGAATATGATCAGAACCTAAAATTGAATTGAACTTTAAAATTGAATAGAATAAACGATAGACTCTCAATTAAATGTTACTTTAGATTAATAATAGCTCTATTATTAGTGATTTTAAATACTAATGGTGATGACTAGAATTTGTTGATACGTTATTAAGTATGAATTATACGTTATTAAGTATGAATCTAGAGGAATTTTTACTTACTTACCTAATCTTAGTTACATGATTATAGTTAACCTTATCTCTATAATTGTTTAACACTATACAAATTATGTTTACTTAATATTTAGACCTGGATGGTAGCTTGTTTGTTAAAGCTTTGGATTACTATGGGGGATACCCCATTATTGTACCTACCCTTACCCGACTCCAAATCCCTATTCCCATTCCCCTTATACCCGTGACCTTACCTTTTCCTTACCTATATAAACTTAATAAAATATTTATTTAAAAAAAAAAAACTTTCCCTCACACAATCACTCATTCAGTGACTAGCAGTTTATTGAAATTCAGACCTTATTCCTGTTGATAATGTAGGTGTCAAGCTCCGGCTGAAAAGCCCAACGAAGTAAACACACCAGAGACATAGCGATCTCTAATGTAAACTTTATTAGGCATAGCATACTGGTAGGGTTGAAGGAATGCTAGTTCCTTTCCATGCGGCAGAAAAAATATACTTAAAAGAGTGAACTTTCCCTCCCCTCTCTGACAGTTTGGGTCACATTTTCCAATTAATCTTCCAACATTTGTTATGAGAAGAAAGTCTCTATTTGCCAAAGCATCTCTCCAGTGACCTCGGCTCTCACACTGATAGGAAACACCTGTGGATACCAAATCTTCCCCTTCTCCCCCTGCAACTGTTGGCAAGCTAGAAGCAGCATGATTTTTATAATGAAAAGAATCTTTGTAGCTTGACAGGCCAGCTCCCTACAGAGTTGGGGGAACCTGAAAAACAAAATGAATACACATTATTTCTTGTTAACTCTTGTCTTGAGATGGCCCCGGCTTCTGAGGGTACTTAGTGTGGAATTGATAAATCAATCAAACTGCTTTTATATTGTGAGCTTTTACCCATCTAGCTTCTGACATTGGATAGCCCTTCCATTGGATTAAGTACTGCAAGCCTCCTTTGTGGACTCTAGAGTCAAGGATTCGCTTGGCTTCGTAGTGTGTCTCCCCACCACCATCATTATTGGGATTGGGATTGCCTTCCCCACTGGTCTTATTGTGGAGCCCCAAAAAGGTTTCAGTAGACTGCAATGGAATACTGGGGGTATCTTTGGCATTATCTTTGGCAGCTTTATTCTACGGTTACCGGGTTAATGATTTTTACAATGGGAAAGGGGCCTATGCACTTCGGTCCTAACCTTGCAAGTTTGTTTCAACTTAAGGTATTTAGTGGATAGATACATTTTGTCTCCCACATGGAACGTCTCCTAGGGAGCTTGCTTCTTATCTGCCTGTCTCTTCTGACTTTCAGCAGCTTTAGTTAAAGCTTTCTTTGCATTGCTCCAAGTGCGTTGGAACGAATCTACTCACTCGATTAAGGTGCTTGAGTATGGAGATTCCTGTGGGCACTCTGGCATTGGCACAAATTCTACCCCCATGGCTAGCTTAAATGGAGTGAAACTGGTGCTGCTGTGTACTGTGTTGTTATACATTTCCTCCACAAATGGCAGAAGTCCTGCCCAGGTCATTTGCTGGGAATTGACACAGCAGGTACTGTTACCCTATTGCATTAGGTTGTTCTGCAGATCCATTTGTATTCAGATGGAAAGAAGAACTGAGCCCCTGGGATGACCCAATCATCGTCACACATTCCCTCCAGAACCTAGCAGTAAACTGGATCCATCAGTCCAAGATGATGCACTTAGGCGTTCCGTGCAGCCGATTGATATGCTGCAAGAAGAACCTCGTTAGCTTCTTGGCTGATGGGTGACCAGCACATGCGATGAAATGTGCTTGCTTGGAAAAAAGATCTATTACAGTCCAAATCATAGAATTTGCTCAGAACCAGCAGCAAGATCTCCTTAGTTCTAGATTGGTTCTCTCCTTAAACAGTTTCCATCCATTGCTTCCTGTCCTACCTTCAGGTGCTTTGGAGAATAGGTTGACCCTTCTTTGTGGCAGTCCCTCCGATATTGGAAGACAGCTATCATGTCATCTCTAGTCCTTCTTTTCATTAGACTAGACATATCCAATTCCTGCAAATCAATCTTCATAAATTTTAGCCTCCAGCACCCTAATCATCTTTGCTGCTCTTCTCTGCACTCTTTCTAGAGTCGCAACATCTTTTTTTGATATAGTGGTGACCCAAACTGATGAAATATTAATTCTATCCTTCTATTGATGCAACTTGGATTTTTAAATGGTTGTCCATTAGGACTTCTAGATCACTCTCACAGTTTATCTTTATGCCAATTTAAGTGTTTCCTGCAATGCAAGCAGTAAGCAGACCAAGTGTTTCAATTTCCACTTGGGTGGGTGGGTAGGCGGTTGCCTCACTTGCTGTGGCAACAATGATATGTCACCACTGAGCAATTCTGTAAACTTCCATAGCAGCCAAAGTTGCAGTATCCCAAGGAAACGGATTGCAATATATATTTCTACACTTACAGTTGCATTAAGAAGAAACCGTTGGTAGCCCTTGAGTAAAGTTGAATAACCGTTTCTGGAAAGAACGCAGTTGAAATAAGAATGTGAAACTTCTTCATACTTCGCTGTTTTTTCCTTCCAGAGTGAATGGGGCTATCCATTTTGTCTCTTTGGTATATTTTCCCTACATTTCTTGGCTGCAGGCAGTGCCATCCGATCATATACTGGTCACCTTGATTGATTAACTATGTGTCATCAAGTCAATGTCAATATTTAACCTGGCCCTTTAGCTCTACCAATGGTGCATCATCAGCATTGTAGCTGATTCCATCTATTTTGCAGCTGGCTGTCCTCTTCTTCTCTTTCCTTCTCCAGAAAGATGGGGCTTCATGTAATGGATCCAAGTAGAATAATTTGAGTCTGTGCTTCTCCTTCAAATGAGAATAAAATTAAATAAGGTAATGAATAAAATAATATTCACAATATGATGACAGTTAAGCAGTTATGCAGTCAACCTAGATCCAAACTATACACACAGTTCAACCTTCACATGAAACATAATTGTAGGCTTCTGGCTGAGAGAATTATGTATTTACCTGTTGTATCAACAAGCTTGGTTACTTGAATCATCAGAAAGTTTAAATAGTTATAAGTGTAGCTGGGGGTGGGGAGAGACAGTGAGAGAGAGAGCAAGAGGGCAAGAGGGTGAAGTGAGGGTTGTGTGGGGCATGCCGGAAGGAGAAGTAGAGAAAGGGGCCATGGAGAGAAGTACAGAAAGAAGCCTGAGGAAAAGGTAGAAAAACAAGCCTGAAGGAAAGGTAGAGAAACAAGTCTAAGAGGAAAGATAGAGAAAGGAGGTGGATGAAGGGGAGAGAAAGGAATGCAGGCAGAGGAATCAATGAAGGAGCAAAGGCAGTAGAAGGAGAGACCAGCAAGCAGCAGAGAAGACGGATAGAGAGGAAGAATGGCCAATTGGCCAATTGGCTATCTGACCACCACCCCACCCCACAGCTGAGAGGACACTAACCACCACCCCACCACATGACCTGCCTCCTGGGAGGAGACTGCACAAGAGACCAGCTGGAACAAAAGATAGCAGAGTCCAGCTGACCCAAACAACGGGAAGTGCCGGAGCGAAGGACCAGAGTGGACTGGCAGCCTGATTCGTAGCTGAGATTTTAATATTTTATAGGATAATTTGTGTCACGTTAACTATTTACATACCCTTATAAATTTAGACACAGTAATAAAGGAGAAGCAGGAACTGTGTGTTTGAAACTGGGGGGGGGGGATTAAATAGGTTCAGGCTTATATGGATATTGGTTTTGTAAATTATATTTTCATCTGTGTATATTGTTCAATTACACCCCTTTATTGGCCTAGGTATAATAGTGTCCACAATAGTATCCCTCATTTTCAGCTGTGTGTATGTACAGTATCAGGTCCTGTATGACTCACTTTCTAATAATTTGATTTTATTGTGTAGTCTTTCTGTTTTATGCTGGTTACTAAAATTACTAGCATAAGTGTGTTGATCTGTTTAACAAAAATAATGATCCAGGAAGAGATCCTCTCTCTCATGCAGATTTTTTCTTCATACATCTTCCATTCTTTTATTATCCTATCCTAATATTGAGTCATCAGAAAAAGTTATTCTAAGGAATATCCCACAGTATTTTGCTTGGGAAAAAAATCTTAAGAAATTTTTTAATGCTCCATTGCGGGGTCTTAAGTAATAGTTAAACTCTACCAGTCAAGGAAGATAAATCTCAGCCATACAAATAGTCCTTGACTTACAACCATTCATTTAGCGAGTGTTCAAAGATACAATGGCACTGAAAAAAGTGACTTATGACCTTTTCCCATACTTATGACCATTGCAGCATCTCCACGGTCACAGGGAGGGTACTTTTTACAATCTCTGGTGGACTTGTGATAAAGCAAAGAAATACTGAGATCAGATTTCTACTTTAGTTCAGAAGATGTTTTACAATAAGTATATAACTGAAACCAGTAGTTTTCATTTTAGGTTTCATGGATAAACAATTTGAAAAGATATTTGGAACTTTGTTATTATATATTTCGACAGTAGCAAGAATATTATATGCACAAGGATAGAAAGGCACACTAATTCCCACAATTGAAGAGTAAGATTGATAGAGTTAGTAGAGATGGAGAAAGAAGGAAAACAATTTATCTAATTTTCTAAACTAGTGGTGGAGGTGGAGGAGCAGCACCCTCTGCTCTGATGCCCTTGGTAAAAGCAAAACAAATTGGGTGGCAGAGTAATGGGAGACATGTCCTTCTACCAAACCACCAGTGAGGCCGTAGCAAGGTCCCAAGAAAGGCTTGAAGAACCAAAGGCTTAGCCCGACTGAGTTGATGAGTGTCCCCAACTTCCTTGCTCCTTGGTAAAGCAATGACTCCCCCAAAGTCCCTGGAATGAGGCTTTGAGCTTTTCATAGCATTAAATATTTGGGTCAAGGTGAAGATAGAGGTCAAGGATGAGAGCAAGGTCAAGAGGGTGATTAGATCTGTGAGTCAGGTGCAACTGCTGACTGCAGGCAGCAAATGGGTGCAAATGATCAGAGGGGAAGAGAAGAAGAGGGAGCAGATGAGTTCAAATCCCCAGGACCAGATATATTACATCCCAGAGTGCTGAAGGACCTGGCAGACATTCTCTCAGAACAACTGAACTATATCTTGAGCACTAAGGAACTGTCAGAGGATTGGAAAAGAACTTATGTGGTACCTATCTTCAAAAAAGTAAAAAAAAATGGATCCAGGAAACTACAAACCAATCAGTCTGAGGTCAATACCTGGGAAGATCCTTGAAAAGATAATCAAGCAAAAGATATGAGAACACCTCTTAATAAGCAAGCCACTTGGAAGCCAACATGGGTTTGTCAAAAACAGATCATGCCACACCAAAATTATTGCATTTTTTGAGCAAGTGACTAAATTAGTGGAGCAGCCAAATGGTGTAGACATAGTATAGTTGGACTTGAATAAGGCAGTTGACAAAGTAGATCGCAACCTACGTCTTGGTAAGGTAGAAAAATGTGGGATAGAAATCATCACCACCAGCTGGTTTTGTAACTGGCTGATCAACTCCATTCAACATGTAGTACTCAATGGAACTACATCTGCACTGAGGATATCATACAGTGGGGTAACTTAAGATTGTGTCTTAAATTCAGTACTCTTCAAAATCTTCGTGAACACTTTTGGTGAGGGGATAGAAGGGCAACTCATCACATTTGCAGACAACACCAAGCTGGAGGGAACAGGCAAAATGTTAGGCTTGAGTTCCAGAAGGATCTTGACAGACTTTAACATTGGGCCCTATCCAACAAAATGCAGTTCAGTGGTGACAAAAATAGGTTCTACACTTAGGCAATTAAAACCAAATGTATAGGTATGGAATAAGTAGTACACATGCAATTCTGGGCTGCCTGAATAGAGGGATCGTATCAAGGTCATGTGAAGTGTTATTATAGCTTTATGTTGCTTTGCTAAGAAAACACTTGGAAAATTGCATCTATTTTTGGTTTACACAATAGAAAAAAGATGTTGAAACATTATAAAGGGTGCAGAGAAGAGCAACAAAGGTGATTTGGGGGGCTGGGGGCTAAAACATATGAAGAATTCTTGCAGGAATTGGGTTTGTCTGATCTAACAAAGAGAACTATTAGGGATGACATGACAGCAGTCTTCCAAAAGAAGAAAGAGGGAGTCAGCCTATATTTCCAAAGCATTTATGGACAAGACAAGAAGTAATGGGTATAACCTTCTCAAAGTGATATCCAACCTAAAATGAAGGAGAAATTTCCTGCGTGAGAACAATTAGCCAGTGGAACGACTTGGCTCCAGAAGTTTTGGGTGCTCCATCATTGGAGGTTTTTAAGAAGAGATTGGAAACCCATTTGTCCAGTATGTTATACGGTCTCCTGCTTGAGCAGGGGGTTGGACTAGGTCTCTAGTCTCTAGTCCAAGGTCTCTTCCAACTTGAGCAGGGGGTTGGACTAGGAAACCTCTAAGGTCTCTTCCAACTTGGTTATTCTGTAAGTTCAGTAGGTTTTGAAGTGTCGCATCCAGTTGCAATGGCTGCTGTAGAGTTGTAGAGATGATTTCAAAGTGAAACACAATCCATTTTCCCATACCCCTGATGACCTGGTAACTTAAAATCTGTTTTTACAAAACAAAACATTCAGACTCAGTTATGCAATTATCCTAGTCTTAGACATAAACTAAATATGGTTGTTCAACTTTTGCCTGACACATTTATGTGGACTGCCATCTAGAGGAATATTGCAGCAAGAAGTTCAGCAAGCAAATTTAATGAATACATGAAAATAAAAATAAATAAAATGTATTCACCAGGCAATGCAACAGACTTATGCCATTAGGTGTAAGAGTTACATACTCTTCCCACTGATCTTTTTATTCAGACTCGTTTATTCAGGGGGTATTAAAATAGCCCACCTTTTTCTCTCATCCCTATCTGTGATACAATTGCTCTGAGAAACGTTCCTAGGAGTGAGGGAAGAGAAGAATTGAAAATGAACATACTCAAAGACTCAATAATTTGTGTATTATATGCACCCTGCTTAGAAAAGCACCCTGTTTAGAAATGCACCCTGCTTAGATGCACAAAATAGTAGCAGACCAGTGAGATTGAAAATGGTAATATTGGCAGCTCTGGAAAGAAGGAAGTTAATATTTAATATTGTGGTTCTTTGCTGAAGAACAACAGGAAGCAATTAATGAGGAAACTCTGGAAGCCAACTGCATCTCTAAAAGTGCCTTGAAGCATGAAATAATGCTGAACTCCTGCTATTACTCAAGAAATAGTCAACTACCTTTTGCTATGTGTGCAAGCGTAATGAGGGAACCTCAGGTACAAACTGACTTGGTGTTTAGTAATCAAGTGAAGTAAGGTAAAGAATAATAATAAAAATAAAATAAAAAAATAAAATAAAATAAATAATAATAAAATATAATGTGGAGACTAGTGCTGACATAATTGAGTTTAATTGTGTTTTAAAATAATTGAGGAGCACTGTTTGAACAGAAGCTGCCTCAATTTCTCTGTGGAGAAGTTGATGTTATTTAGCATTTGTTACAAAGGCATTTGAAAATGGTTATGGAATTTTTATATTTGGGACTAATGGCTACGCTTGGGAGAAGGAATCCTTTAAGCTTAATTCTCTCACTTGCCAAATGGAAAGTGAAGCTATCTTCATTTGCCACAATGTTTGGATAGTTTTCTTCTGTCTTGAGCCTCATGATTCCACAGATTTTACTACCGACACAGATTTTTTTAGTGTTGTGAATTGTTTCTTGGGAATGTGGCTTTGTAATTGTACTGATGTCATATATTGTAGGTAATTCAACAAGTATTTTTGCGCTTTTAACATTTTTGTTCCATATAGCATCAACCTTATGAACTCTCAAGTTTCCTCTTTCCGCTAAGTATTCAAAATGGACAGATACACACACACACACACACACACATTTATATATATATATATATGTGTGTGTGTGTGTGTGTGTATTGATTCTCTACAGTACTGGGGAGAAATTATGGTACACCACATATGCGTTGACATCCTCCTCCAAATCTCTCACAAAGCTGTTTGAATTTGATCCCTGATTATTCACTCTGAATTTCAAACCTGACCAATAGGAAAGTACATTTGTTCAAAAAAAAAAAGAGAATGAAAACCAAGCCAAGCCCAAACCTCAACCCTTACCATTATTTTAAATTAAAAATCCTGTAGCTTCTGAAGCTGAAATGATAGCCTGTGGATAATTCTGCATAAACCTGACTGACTAGAGATGCTAATTAGAGTTGACTTTAATTAGTACTTGGATTGTGGACTGGACCTTGGTGTACACACAGGTACACTTGGCCCTGCAAAGTATTGCTGCATATATGATGAAAAACTGTGTGCATGTGCTTGTCTAAAAAAAGCTTCTTGTGATGATAACCATATAGGAATTTTGGGAGCTAATCTTGCTTTATGCGTATTTTATTCCCTCAACATAGCATAGCTAATGAAATGCTTATTGAAATCTATATTAACCTTAACTTATCATATACAGCAGTGATGGCAAAA